>OMKI01057819.1:30407-44846 GCA_900302315.1 Phycis blennoides | reverse complement strand
TAAAAAAATATTTTTTTGGGGGGGGGGGGGGGGGGGGGTAAGACTTTTTTTTTGTTTGCCACATCTTATCCACTTTACAGATATGAAATTTTACATATTACAATACAAAAGGAACAGGGAGGAGAAAAGCATTCATTTTGCACAAAGAGATTGGGTAAGAGAAAGAGGGTGGGTTTTTTCTTCTCTATTTAGGCAGGAAAGGGAACAGGGCAAGAGTATGACAAGAACCGAAAACAGTTGACAAAGAGCCAGAGTGCAAAGGGATGCATATTTCTACAAATTGTGTGGATTTTTTTTGTCACTTGGTACAAGCTTTATCTTAAACAGTGAAATGTCAAGTGATTTGACAGAACATTAAAAAAATCCACACATCCCCATTCCTTCCCACTATCAAAAACAAGGCTTCTCAACAGTGTTTGCTGAATTACATTAAGATAAAAATAACTCTGTGCTGACTTTGAACATGCAAGACGGATTTGAAGGGCAATTGTGATCGACTGATAGAGAAGGAAGTAGAAACAAATGGGGTCTTAGCATTTGGTGAGTAATGTAGTCAGTGTCCCTTGTGTTTTAATAAAGTAAAACAACTGATTTTGGTATACACTGACAGTTGGCCTTTTACAGTATGGTGTTATTGTCAGGATCTACATTGCTACAGTTATTAAAGATGTATGTGTATAATCTTTCAGTTCTCCTTCTGATTCATTTGCCAGGTACTTGGTAGCATTCTAGGTAACGTGATGAAATTAATTGATAGTATTGTTTTGAAAAGGCAAGTCTAAATAATGCAAATTCTGTAGAAAGTCATGCTTCCTACAGATGACATCTTGCAGCGCTATCAGTGGAGCACCTGCCAATGTTTGCTTTATGATTGCTTACAGACAGAAATGTTGGACCAACTCCTCTTCATGTTGCTTTTTATTTAATATGATACAAATCATTTGTAGAAATGAATCCAAAAGCTAAACTCACTGTTGGAACTATTTCATACTCTAAATATAGGACATCACAACATTGCTACCCGCACCTCTTTTTTAAATTTTTTTTATGAACTGGTAGCAAAACGAAAGACGTTGTTCCACTGTCAATCTTATTTTTAAATGCTCTTTGCTTTACTCTCAGGGCAATGTTTTTCATTTAATCAACCCTTTTCACACGACTGTTGGCCTTATGGGATCACATTACTCGACAGGAAGGGCATTTGTTGGCGTAGATAAACCCAGACATTAGCCTATAGTTGGCCCTCTTCACCATCCCATCACCTCTGCTTCCTCTCATCCACCCTGCCCCCACAGCACAAACACAAAGAGCTGCGGAGCTGCAGCAGCGGCTTTAGTCTGATGCTAATGCACATCCTCGCCCTGCTGCATACAAATGTGTCCTGACCCAGGCTCACTGTTTGCTTATCACAAGAGCTAATTTTGCTCCATCTAACCAAGTTTTAACTCTGCACTGTCGACCGTTACCCTCCGAGGCTCCTTTTCTGTTTTATATTTATTTTAAAGCCCAAAGTCTGATTCAATAATTAGATTTTTGACGCACATGTTTCAGCGATGTTCTTGACGTGTAACTTGTCTACAACTATTTTTGAGTGATCCAATGAGCTAATGCTGGATCACTGGGGTGGGTGACATGTTGGACATATATATATTTTGCTTGGCTTTAATTGATTCAATCTTGAGCTTGTCAGGCCCGATTACTGAATTAGGATGTTCTACTAGGCCCCAGGGAAAATACAATCTTAAGTTTGAAACCGTTTAACCTCTGGTCTTAAGTAATTGTATAGTAAAATATATATATATATATTCTTTATATTTATATATATTAGATTGCAAGTAAACAATGGTTTGTGGGCTAATTTGTTGGCAATATTAGTCACAGTGTGGGTGTCTGGAGCCAAAGAACCATTTAACAGTAATTTTGATAAATTATCCATCAACCTTTGTACAAATGGTACATGGTAATGTTTTGTACTAAAACGTATAAAAACGAATTAAGAATATAACCACTTGTGTTTACTGAACATGGCTCTTTAATTTGAACATGATTTCTCAGAATACAACTTTAAGTCATCCAAATTGAGAGGGAACCTGACAGTGACTTACCATTTTCAAACCACATCGGTTCATAACGAAGGAAACTTATAATTATTTGATTGAACCATCAAATTTTTTTGTCTGGTGCATTGTATAAACTTCATCAAAGAGTCTATTTGGTAACTTTTTATATGAAAAACACAATTTTTTGTTTATGAATCTTTCCCCACTAAATCTTCACTTAGCAGAGGGCCTTCTGGCTAATTATCCACTCTGTGCTGCAGAATATATTGACAATGTGGAGACAAATCTCACAGTTTAGTTTCCCATTCAAAGTGATTGCCCCTGCCTGATATGAACAACTCTGCATTCATAGAAAAATAAATTTGTGAACATTTCTACATCGTCCTATAACTGTCATATCCAACCCTACTAATTTCCTCATTCAACAGCTCTCATAATCTCAAAACGTACTTGTAGAAATTACGTTTATATATAATATATTTATATAAACTGGAAATAAAAACAAACAAACCCTGTATCATCTGAAATGGTCAAATGGCAAACCATATGCTCTAGGAATAAATAAGAGTTCATACTTCACACTCCTTATAAGGCAGTTGCTGACACTTGCACTGCCCATAACCGTTGATGATGACGAGGGCTCCTTCCTCATGGCTGGGCTCATATTCATTATAGGGTACCTGTGTGGCAAGATCTGCCATAGGCTGACGCTGCTGGGTTCTCATCTGTCTGCGGTTCTGTATAGCCGAGCAGTGGCGTATCCGACGCAGAGTTGGAGGGCAGCACTTGCGTGAGATGTACACAATGAAAATAATGAGGAAGAATGAAAACAGGAGCGCCATAGTTCCAATGATGACCCTCTGGGTGAGGGCGGTATTGTCTGTTTCAAAGTCATCTGTGACCGCTGCTTCTTCCATTGTGGTGGTGGTGGTCGCCAGAGCAGTGCGCTGTGTTTTAGTAGTCGTCGTTGTGGTGAACGTGGTAAAGCTCCCAAAATCCTCGGCATAGTCCTGTGTGGCTGTCTGCTGCATAATTCCGAAAAGCGAGCTTGTGACCTCTGGGGTTGTAGTGGCTTCTGTGGTGGTGCTAATGGTCTGTACAACTGGTGCTGAAAAGTTCTGGCAGAGCTGGAATCCATACACTGCATCTAGTATCTCCTCACCCTGGGCATATTCTGGACTATGGCAAAGGATTGAATGTTCCCATCTCCCCTTGAAGGTACTCAGCCATGTGGCCAGAGAGCAAATCCTTTTGGTACATTCCCAAATGTTACTAGACAACCCAATGGTGCCCAGTGACTGCCACATATCCATGACCAGTGGATCCAGACTGCTCAGTTTGTTGTTATCCAGGAGCAAAATCTTTAAGTTTGGCAATGTTTCAAACACGTCAGGTGTAAGGACACGAATCTCATTCCCGGTTAAGTCCAGCTTTTCTAAAGTTGTCCAGGTCCACTCCATGCCACATGTCAGGTTGTTGATCTTATTCCACTGTAAATGAAGAGATTGAAGGGCGACCAGGCGAGGGAAATGGGCTAGGTTGATCTTGGTTAGCTGATTGTGTTCCAAATGCAGCTCTCGGAGCTTAATGAGCCCAGCAAAGCCGTTTCTGGCCAAGCTCCGGAGACGGTTGTTGCTAAGGCCCAGATACTCCAGGCTGCGGCAGTCCCAAAAGGCCCGTACAGGTGTGGTACGGAGTGAGTTGGAGCGCAGATGGAGGATCTGGAGCTTTCTTAGTCCATGAAATAGTTCTGGTTCCAATGCAGTCATCTGATTAAATGATAGGTCCAATATTTGTAGGTTGATGAGGTGAATGAACGTTGTGTTGGGCAACTTGGTGATGCGATTGGAGCTCAGGTTGAGGTCCTTAAGCTTGTAGAGCCCCTGAAAGGCATCCTCTTGAACTGTGGTGATCTGGTTGTGGTCTAGATGTAGCCAGGTGAGCTGACTGAAGCCATAGAATTGGTCAGGGCTGAGCTCGCTGATGCTGTTGTGGCGTAGAGACAGCCCCAAGGCCCCCTTGTCCACGCCATCTGGGGGCGCTTGGAGCCCCTGTGTGTCGCAGTAGAACTGCAGGTCCTCACAGCGGCATTTCTGAGGGCAGGTTGTGCACGACGTAGGAGGCAGCAGACACAGTAGCAGCATGCTGATCAGACATAGACAGAGTGCCGTTGGTGCGGGTCCCACCAATGGCCACCTTGAATGGAAACCTGGGTGGGTTCAAAGATAAAAATGAACTGAGGTGGGAAAGCAAATCTCTGCAGAGCTCTTACTGCTGATGCATGGCAACATGCTCTTGTCTCCCTGCGTTTTCCCTTCAATGCGCCGTGAACTACAGACTTTCTTAATCAAATCAAATGAAAATGTTCTACCGCTATACATGTTTTTTCCTCATTATCTTAATGAGCTGAAAATAAATTACTTGACATGACCCCTTTAGTTTTCTCACCTTCTATGACGTCTTAGTGGGCATTATGATATATTTTATGTTTTTTCCATTTCTTGCTCAATAATTCATTTTTGCCATTTAATTTTTTTAAGTTCATTGTTTTTAAAATAATTGCAAAAAGTATGACTCTTCATCGTAGATGTAATTTTCTGTTAATGAAACGCATATCATTGCTCATTACAAACGTATACATTTAAAATGAGTGCGAATGAATAGGAAGGATGAAGGACAAATGCCGTACACGGGCAGGGCTCAATAGCCTTTTAGTCTTCTGCCTCGCTCTCTCTTACTCTTACTGCCTATTCAGGTCTAGATTTGCCAGATAAAGGGACTAACTTACCCATTCTTTTGTGCACATTGGAGGCTGCATTCAACTGTCTTTTTCCGCAGACTCTTGGAGCAGCCAGATGGAACAAGATTCCATAAGGAGAAAACCCTTTTGAGTAAACACAAAAGAATTCAGCCTCTTTAGTAAAGCAATAGAGAGCCCTTCCAGTAAAGGCAAAATCGGAAATTCCATTTCCTCAAAATGATGTTTATTCCACTTTGCTTTCCCCGTGTTTCAGTTAAGATCCGATCTCTGCTTCATCATTTCCATTTCTACAAGGAATCCTTTTTTTCTGTCTTCCAAGTTGACCGTTTGAATCCAAAAATACCCCGGCGCAAAGAACCACCTTTCCTCCTTTTTTAAATCCTTCGCTCAATTCCACCGCAACAATGTCAAATCAGTTGCTTAATTGAAGATCAAGTGTTCCCTTTAATGGCTTCAGGTCCCTTAAACCCTAACTTGTTGATGCCAGAGACCCCGTTTCTCTTGCCAGCCCAGTCTCGGCACCGCCTCTGCAGCGCAATGTGCGGACTGTTCGTCTGCAAGCAGAGACGCAGGAGAGGGGGAGAGAAGCCGAGCACAGAGTCGTGGATGTTATTCTGTGCTTTTTTGTTGCAGCCACTCAATGCTACAGAGGGGTGGCAGCCTGGCGTCGATCATCAGTGCAGTTTCTCTCTCTCTCTCCCGCTCCCTCTCTCTCCCCTCCTCTCTCATACGCACAGACACACTCCCCTGCTCAGTAACTTGCTCTCTACCTCGTACGCGCTGCATGTGCGCACCTCTGCCTTCCCCCTCCCCCTTTGCATACATACCCTCCTCCCACTGACTCGTCACAGTCAGAATATTGATATCTCCAACGTGTTGCGGCAGCTCACCGTTGAAATTAACCATGGCTGTAAATCTGAGCCTCGCCTTGCCGTTAGCCGCGTTCATTTCAAGACACAAGCAAAATGGATTAAAGGAAACTGTAATTTCATAGTACAACACCGGGGATGACAAAGGGTGACCAAGAGGGTTCTCAACACCATATGTCTAGAATAGAAATCGTGACATGGAGTGTCTTAGTTGTTATCAATAATTTAGACATCCAGAGTGTGGTTCTTTAATTTTTGAGCATGGCCATATGAAGTGCTGCCAGCTGATCTGATGTTGATTCAAAGTAGCTGTAACACCAAAATGATGAGACTAAATGCCTGTCTAAATCACAAGGCAGTCAGTTATCAAAAAGCTGACACATTTCCATTATTGGAAATGTATTTTGTTTTATTTTTTTGAGTGGTCTTTATTTTGCACAGGGTTTTTAACAAAAGCATTTTCCACAATTCACTAACAATTGAAAAATGTGCAAATAACACGCTCCAGACCCCCCCAGTCCTCTCCCTCCTCCCAGTTTCTCCTCCCTCCCCCAGTCCCCCCCCAGTCTCCCCTCCCTTCCCCAGTCCCCCTCTCCCCAGTCCCCCTCAGTCCCCTCCCCATCCCCCTCCCCCCACCATTCCCCCACAGACTGTATCAGAGTAAAATAATAATTTAAAGATGTATGTATACCACAACATTTTGTTGTTTAATCCAAAAAATATTTCTACATGTACGCATTTTTTGTCTCATTTTTGTGTCTAATTAGACTCTGAATATGCACTTATATTGATGTAAGGCCTTTTATAAAGGAAACCAGAATAGTTCATGCTGAAGTTCATTGGTCATTAAATTTGGCATTTCGAGGAGTACATTTAAGTAACTCATATTCACAAGGGCATTGGTGTTAAATAATAGTCAAAAACAGATTCTGGAAAGACACAACATTACTCATCGGAATGATGTAGCTGCACTAGATGCACACTAGTTAAAATCTAAAAATGTACACCAAAAACCCTATTGTTTTCATGGGATGAATATTCTTTTTATGTGGCAGATATAGCAGAGCATCTATGTGGTACATAAAGGAAATCATACTTCCATTCTTCTAATTTAATGACTCAGAAATGGGTCAATGCTGTAAGGTTGCCATAAAATAGGATTGTGATTAACCTATCCTATTTATCAGCCGGTACCATAGGTTCAGTGCTCAGAAGTAGCAGTGAAAGTGACCTTGGTGCCCCGCAATTGTCAAACCAATAAACCGAAGAAATGTCTAGAAGGGCTTAATGTGCAACAGGAAATACATTGAGGCTACGTGCCACCCAAATTTGGCAGTTTATACATGGAAATGCAGCTGCCATCCAATGTGTCTCAAGAGATAGTTTTTCTGAATAAATTAGGGCATTTCTGGAATTATTTGCCTTCACAAATGTGTTTGAAAACTAGGCAGTGTGTAGCCAGGTGGAAGGCTATAACACATCACACATAGTATTCATAGTCATACGTATTCTAAATGACAACTTTTACAAAATGGGACCATCCCTGCTCTTACATTTCTTATTGTGGTTTATGAATAGCTTCATAGAAAAATATACATTTACTCTTCTTTCCCCTTATTTATCTGTACCACACTTGCAGTTGCTTACAAAAGAATTACGCGCTTCTTCTGAACGTTCTGAAACTGCACCGTTCATGTCGCCGGACTGAGCAGCTGCTTGAAGCCGTATGTTGTTATTGCAGCGGTACAGAGCTGGCGGTTACACCAGTTACGCCGGTTATGCCAGGAGCTGGGAGCTGCCGATGCTGGGGCTCCTCCACAAACAAAACACAAGCTCCAGGGACTATATTTCACCTGGAGAGAGACCAGATCAATGATAGCGCTGCGCTTATTGGCAACTATTGAGACACCAAGTATCAAAGCGGTGATTTTTCCACTTGTTACATTGTCATTATTCCTCCTTTTTTTTTAAAAAACAAGTTCCTGTAATGTCCAAAACATAAATTCCAATTATAAGCAGGGATGTCTGGACCTGAAGCTTCTAACATGCATTTAAAGTGCCAAAGTACTTAACATGTATGTTTGGTACAGGGGAAGCGACAAAGCATTTCACCCGCGTGTCTTTTTGTGTTAAGCTTAAGTGGAAACCCCGAATGGGTTTGTTGCAAACAAGAATGCGCACATAATCGCATTAAGAATTCATGCTCGGCTGGAAAGTTGATGTCCAGCAAACGGTCCAGGAGACCAAGCTTCAGAAGCTCCTGGACCAAAGACATGGCTGCAATCGGCGGTTCTGTTTGGAGAATAACATAACATCTATTGGAGAATAATGAGCAATGGTACAGAGTGGTTTTAATTATTTTTGTTACAAATCTTAAGTAAGGCGCACAGTGCTCACAGGGAAAACGTCAGTGAAGAGCCCTGGATCTGTCAGATATTTTTTTTTTTTTCTACATTTTGTTTTTGGGTCACTTGGCATACTTGCTGCTATCCTTGTCCACTAAAGTATGATCACCTCGACCCCCTATTGGGACTCAGTTGAAAGCGTGAGGGAGGGAGTGGGCCAAATGGAACCGTTTACGTCTCTCGGTTGAAATGATCTATACTCCATGGATATGGCCGGTTCCAGCTTCAAACTTGATCTCAGAATGCTGTTTAAATGGAGTGCAATGCAATGTTCTTATTGGATGCCCAATTAAGGGAACTAGCTGGTGTGGGATCAATATCACAGACTCTGTGATCATTATACCAACAAAGAACCCTTTATTTTCATTTAAACGATTTCTACACAAACCTAGTGACTGCTGGTGTGGCCGACAAAGGATGTCCCTAAATCTGTCCTATGGGAGAGAAAATGGAGGTAGCCTCGACTTGAGTATTGTGAATCATGCCACAATGTAACTGCCCCTTGTATCAGCTATGTGGAGGAGAGCTGCATAACCTCTAATGTTGGGGGATAGGATATAGTGGGATTGATATAGTGTAGGCAGGCTAGACCTATGCCACAGCACTACATTTTGTCTGCACCAAACCTCCGTGGATTAACACAGATGAAGCTCCCTGGCTGGTAACCATGTACATGACCCCCCGACGAGAGCAGGGCGGTTGGTGGGTGGGTGAGTGGGGTGGGGGTTGGGAGTAGATCAGTGCTACCACTATTCATGCTGTTGTGTCACGCTTTGGCAGCGTGTGTGTAATGCTGTGATGGCACGGCTGTGAAGCAAAACGTTTTGTTTTAATGGGTTAATTTTGGAATGTTTAGATGTCCCGCAATCGGCACAATTACAGATATGCAATTAAACAATTCATGATTCACAAGGACACCTTTCCAAATAGGCAAATAATGTAATAATAAAAATAATGTATACCATAAAAAGGAAATACTTAAATTAAGGAAATAATAAATACCATACCATACCATATATATTGTGCTGTGGGTGCCCAATAGTCAATTCTGTTTTGACTGTCACAAAATGTAGAACCCAATGCCTTGACGTTTTCATCCTTTTGGGAAGCAAAAGGTGGCTCACCCTCCTCTGTCCCCCTCTCATTTGTTTCAGGCGGGCAGGAAGGACCGTAGCGATGCCCTGAACACCGCCATCGACAGGATGACCAAGAAGACCAGGGACCTGCGTCGCCAGGTTTGTGATATTCCCCTCCCCTCTTACCCCTCAATTGATCCATTTAACATCATTGATTAGTGCCAAGTGAGCATAGAATATATACATTTCTCTCCAAATTAAACTTTATTTTACAGATAGTGTATGTTACATGGCATCTTCTGTCCTCTTACAATTATTTAATGTATTATGCATTATGTATCTTGCTGGTGTGGACCTTCATGTACATCTAAGGAATTTGCACATCACGGATTCATGCAGGAATGTAATATGCAAGATTAGGATTTTGATTTTGCATTTTTGATTTCCCTCAGCTGCGTAAAGCAGTCATGGACCATGTCTCTGACTCCTTCCTTGAGACCAACGTTCCTCTGCTGGTTCTGATCGAAGCAGCCAAGAATGGCAATGAGAAGGAGGTCAAGGAGTATGCGCAGGTCTTCCGCGAACATGCCAACAAGCTGATTGAGGTACTAAAAATTCTTAAAGACAAATGCTATTATTATACGGATTTTACACTGTGGTGACTTTTATGAACATGCTTTTTTTCTGACATGTGCAGATACATTTGTCATATTTGCTGTTGTACCAAATCCTTAACTTGCATCTCTGATGCACGCACGCACACATGCGCACACAGGCTCACAAATAATTCATTGGCAGAGATCACAGCCCAGAACCAAAAATGATATAGCAAGGGTCAACTTCTTCCCCATAGGAATGATTTCTGTATTTGATAGACATTTTACACATAGACTTTCTAACAGAGTCTGCTGCTCTGGTGTGGATGTTGATAGGTCATGTAGTGTGCCAAGATTGTTTTTCCTTCTCCTTGCCCACGCGATCAACCTCATAAGGACTTGGTTTTACCACCAAGTGGGTTGTCAAATTAGATGGCAAAAGTTGTAATGGTTTGTGTAATAAATGAATCTGTTTCCATGACTAGTTCAGATTTTTAGCCAGCTCTTCTATAAAATCAAGAGTCTGCAAAGACGAAAGCTATTTGTTATAATCACATGACCGTGCACTTTGGCCAAACTCTTAATTCACTGTACAATCAGAGCAGGGTATAAGATGAAGAAATCCAACCTACACACTAAAAGAGTGATGCTGAGGCCTTGAAATACTGTTGCTAAAATTGTGAAAGATGGTCCCTTTTTAGATGTTTTCATCCCTAGGTCTCTAACCTTTCGGCGAAAATTCTGAAAAAGTCTAAATATAGACTTGGCTTTTGAATCCGTAGTGCCCCAGCGCGAGAGCAGAATGCAGAAAGTGGAAAGACGAAGCAAAAGTCAGAGAACTGAAACGAGCTGACGGAAACATTAACTGTCCTCATTAGTGGTTGTTCAATCTATCCCGCAAGTGTCGTGTCATGGGCTGGCATTTGGAAGTGACCTCTTCCCACGGGCCACTGCCCGGGCCTTGTTGTCGCTGGGTGGCCTGCCGGGTAGGAGGGAGCCTGGTGTGAGGAGTTCCAAGAGAAGCCACTGAGGCGTCATTGATAGGTAGACCCTTGAGTGGCTCCTTGGGGTGGCCCAAATGTCAACCGTGGCAATGGAGGATGACATGATTCGACTCCCCTAACGCGCTGGTACTTAATATGATTGGCATTGACACAACTTGACAAGAACTAGGGGAAACACGCAATGACTTGTATGTGTGTGTGAATAAGCCATTCTCTCCTGAAGTCTTCACTGAATTAATAAAATCTACAAAATGAAAATTTGCAGGGAAATACAATTCGATTATTCTGATCATTTATTTTCTATTGACAATATAACAGAATTAGCTTTTTGCTTTGAACTAATTTCATATTCATTTATGATTTTATTTAATTTATTTGTTTTTGCCACAGTCCCTGTACACAAGGAACCCACTTTTGTCATGAATTCAGTATCAACAAGCTGATTATACCGTTGTTTTTGCTAACCAAAATATTGTTAGGGCTATTAAGATATCTACATTATCAAACCATAAATAAACCGTTGAAAAACAATGGTGCCAGGAGACTTTTATTGCTGTGAGTCCAGCCTGTAATTCTGTATTGCTTTTAAATTGCCCAAAGGTTTGTATGAAATATTTTTAACACCATTTTAAAACAGTGTACGTAGGCATCGGGCCTACGTACATTGATGCCGTCAAACTTGTGTGTTGGACCGATATTTGCTATAGGCAAACTTTTTTTTTACAAAGCTATCGAATCCTGAATGTAGCATGTCCTTCAAACAGTGCCATCTCTTTCTGATACCTGCACAGCGACACATTTAGTAATTCAGTTGATGTCTTCAGAGCTCGGTTGAGCACTTTTGGCTTTCCGCGTTGGCCCTGATCCAAAGCATTAACTTCGCAGTAGTCGAAGTGGAGTGGAAAAATCGCATCGTTTTTAAAAGAAAAGTAAAGCTTTGCTCTTACCTTTGACAGTCTTATTTATTTGAATGTTGTACATTTCTGCAAGGCAACCAGCCGACTCCATGTGTGTTATTTGCTGTGTCATGACAATTCCAAGTCCTTTAATGAGATGCATTTATTTCTTATTAAAAAGCCACATTAAATGATTATTAAGGAGTATTTATAAAAAATAATAATCACAGAAATGTTGTATTTTTGCTTCTTTCGGACTAGCTTGGCTTGAACATTTGGAATTTAAACATGCCATGTTTTGGTAGTTTATTATAAACTAAAAAAGCAACGGTATAATGTGTCCTTTTAAAAGCAGAGGAATAAATAGACAGAACATTGGTGTTGTTGCCTCAAGGCCATGTTCTTGGTAGTTCAAGGCTGTTATGGAAGAGGTAGAGATTTCAGCAGAAGAATATGCCATGCCTATGAAGGGAACAGAAAATGTAGCCAGCCTGATTTACATAAATGTTCTGTTTCTTTGTATGCTAGAAAAGAAATATTTGGTTTTAGCAAAGCTAAAAGTAACTACAGCGATTCACCGAGGTTCTCTTGCAATGTTCAATGCTCTAGATGTTTCAGTCAACAGAATGTTTATCATGGTAAATAATGGGAGATCTAGCGTTTGAGTGTTTGAGCAGACAACCAGGCCTCGGCTGCACTGTGTTTCCACACTGGCTTGATACAACCAATTGCTTGTATCCTGGAGAGCCCTGGTTGACAAGTAAAGATGAAGAAATCCTTCCACATGTCAGTATAGCCACAAGAGGCATACAGTCGGTAGATGACACAGTGGCCCATTTTTACACACAGTAGAGTGCACAGTCAGCTGGACTCTGCGACAGAAAATTACTGAGTTGCAAAAGACCGGCTCTTTCCTTGTTTCCAGGCGGAATATAACGCTCAGCGTAAATGGTCACAGACCACTTACATATTTACCACAGTAGTGTCTTCTCAACTTTAGGGAAGAAACATCATGGTAGTTCCTGCCATTTCACTTGGTCTGCACACTGGACATGGCAAGTTATAGCCTACCAAAGCATGCACAATGCAAGGATGAAATCATCAAAATGCCATAAAAGCCATTTCTCTTTTTTTCCTATGAAGACAAAGTTCAGGTTTAACCCTTCTATGGTGTTTGGGTCTGTGGGACCCGTTTGCATTTTTATTTTTGTTATTTTTTTAGATATCTGTTGAGTATTTGTTTTTTTAATTGAAAACCCAAAAATGCAGTGATCCGTCAGACCTACAAACACTGTCTGACTAACAAAAATATGAACACCACAGAAGGGTTGAATGTAATGTTGATTATATGACCTCATAATGGCTTTTTGCTTTTATAGCCTCATTTTCTTATTTTACACTACCAGTCCACTAGACAGTTCAAAACATTGCATGTATAAGCATTAGCCAAGTAATCTTTGAACTCTTCCCACATATTCAATTAACACATCAGTTTAGATTAACAAAGTACATTGACTATTTAGACAATTTTATGTATCTGTTTAATGGCTTTTATTTTACTAAAATAAATGTAATGCCTTTTGTAATTGGAAGTGACATGCTGGGGACAAATTGGTGGAACAAATTGATTTCCATTCCAATAAGTCTGCTAATTTAAACAGATGCTTTCATAGATCTTGCACTGAACACTTGTCCAGTGCCTACATTTGTCTGAGTGAACAGCAGGATTGTCAGTGTGAGAAATGGGTGCATGACCAGTTTTAATGATATAACTTCAACAGGTTGCAGAGAGTGAGGCAAAATGTATGATTTGTGCCTTGAAGGCGAGCAAATTTGACCATCACTTTGGTGGTGTGAAGCACCAGTATGTTATAGCCTAGAAATAGGCTATAACACTTCAGAGTGAATTATGGTTTGAGAAAAACAGCTGTCGGTGGTGAATGCATGTTTTTATAGTGCTCTGTGATTTTATTTTCTGCGTGGTCATGTGTCTACATCTATTCCCTGCTAGAATGCTGGCATAGATGTCATCAGAGGTAGGAAAATTGTTTTTAAAGTACCGGCAGAATTCTCCAGAGGTAGAGAAGGAAAGGCTTGTTGAAGAATGGAGGCGAGGGAGGAAAAAAAGAGGATTCTTCGGAGACTCTCATCCACTCTAGCACTCGTGTGACCAGTGGTGCGTTTAGTTACAGTGCTCCAATCAACGCTCTGCTTAGTTCAACTCTCTAGTCCTACTAGCTGCATTTTAGTCTTGGTTCAGCAATTTTTTCATACTTTGCTAGAGACGGAGTGCCTGGTGAAAAATTTGTCCATAGGGTGGGCCAACATTTTTACCTTAGGAAGAATGTTAAGATGCTTTGACTGTTAGACGGTATTGTATAATCTTACTTTGTGTTGACATTTCAGTTCTATAACATTCATGTCAGAGCAGGGAATACAAAAATGTTTAGAAATCGCAGTGTTGGTGTGTGATTTGTTGGTCAATGCAACAAAATAAAATTATACATGTTGGCAGCCTCTGTAGCTCTTGCTTAGCGCAGCTCTTTTGCTTGCACTGGGCTGCTGGGGTTTTGAGAGTCAGGAATATTTGCCTCAGATTCTAGGCGGGCAGAGGCACCTGGGTGATTTAATCTATGAGAAAAAATTCTTCCCAGAACTGTCAACCAAACGAGTAAAATGAAGTCTGACAAATTAACTATTCCATTTTGAGACTTTTGGGGGGGGGGGGGGGGGGGGGTTTTTTTGGAAAAAAAAAAATTTTTTTTTTAAAAA
>OMKI01057819.1:12885-30387 GCA_900302315.1 Phycis blennoides | reverse complement strand
GGGGGGGGGGGGGGGGGGGGGGGGGGGGGGGGCTGTATCGGATAAAATAAGATCTCTTGTTATGAACCTCACTCTTAACTTGGTAGAAAGTGCATTTGAAAAGGCCCGAGGTGCTGCAATCCTGTACAAAAACACATGCCTGATTCCATATTTATTTTGTGTGTGCGTACCGTTTACCTTTGAAGCATTACCTGGAATTCGTTAGTCGTGGGTAACTGTACCTTATTTCAGCGCTTTACTGTCTGTAATGACAGAAACGTAATTTAAGGTTTGAACTCTTCAGCATCACACACACCGCACCAAATAATCCCCCCCCCCAAACCCGTCCCTACAACCTCCAGCCTGTCAGCCTGCCACCGTAGCACGAGAAAGCACATGTGACATCCTTCCCAAGATGTAGGAGTGGTAGCAGCATTTTAATAAAAAAAAAATATATTACACCTAGCAAGGTGAAACCGTATGCTACTTCAGTTGTGTGTGTGTGGCTGCAGTCGTGTTTGCATTAGCTGTGGGGCTTCCAGACTGAAGGCTATCAAACCTGGTACACTCCTTGGCTTTTAGATATATGTTGTGCGTGACCAGGTCTTTCCTCAGGTTAGACGCGTTTCCCTGGCCGGCATTGTGTTTCGCATTACAACTATTGCAGTGGGCGCTGTGTGTGTCCAGTCTGGGAGTGTGTAAACAACCACGCTGGCGACCGCTTTGGGCTCTCGACAGCCCTGACTGTGTTGTATAATGCCCCCCCCCCCCTCCCTGAACCAGCTTTGATGTAGTCGCGTGCTCTCTCCTTCTCTCAAACTCTCCAGCACCTGACAATGGTAAAGCAAAACCTTCGTCGCCATGGTGTATTGTTTAGCAACTTCATGAAACATTCTCTAGCCAATGTGTTTTTCCACATAAAACTGATAACATTTCTGATAAAGGGATGTAAATGGGATTCAGCTGTTGGGCTTAGCAGCGTCCCTAATTTCCCTCAGAGGTTTTCCATAACCCCTCATTTAACGCATCTATTCTATCACCCGGCACACCGAAATGGCTCCGTCAGTATTGCCGTGTCTAAGAAGTGTGTATTGTTTTCAGGTGGCCAACCTGGCGTGCTCCATCTCCAACAACGAGGAAGGAGTGAAGCTGGTCCGTATGGCAGCCTCCCAGCTGGAGACTCTGTGCCCCCAGGTACCTGACTGTTCACTTCCAGTCCACACTGTCCTACCCTTCTGCTGCTCCCTTGCCCTCCCAAGTGTTCTTGCTCACCAAACTATTTCACTATTTCCATTTTCACTTTTGCTGTCCATATCTGGGAATACCGAGAGTCTGAATCTTCAAAATGAATTGAAATCTGAAGTGTTCCCAGTTTATCCCCTGATACCACTTTACAGCTGCCAAACTCTAGTGCCCGGTTCGTGAATCTGTCTTGTCAGGACTCACCGATACATTGCCTTTTCTTGTTTTAATTTTGTCTAATGACTCCCATTCATCATGGCTTTGATGTCCAAAATGTGTCCTGAACAAAAATAAGTACAAGCTGCTGTTCATTTCATCCTGTTTTTCAAATGTTTCTAATCACTCAAAAGAATGAATTGACTTCGCGTCCAACCTAGTGCTTGTGTCCGTTTTGTGTTTGATAAAGGTCGTGCAATCAGCCTATTCTAATGTTGTAGCTGACGGCTTTGCTCTAATGGAGCTTTAATGGTTGTAATTGGGTGATTGCAGGTGATTAATGCGGCCTTGGCTCTGGCTGCCAAGCCCAACAGTAAAGTTGCCCAGGACAACATGGACTTATTCAAGGAGCAGTGGGAAAAGCAGGTCCGCGTCCTCACTGATGCCGTGGATGACATCACGTCCATCGATGACTTCCTTTGTGTGTCTGGTGGGTGTCAAATCTAGGCGTGTTGGAGACAGTGTGCCGTCTCCAATAGGTTGGCTTAAATAATGTTGTCGAGCAGACAGGAGGATGCATATGCCTTATTGGAAGAATGCCTCGGCCGACAGTATCCAGAGAAATATGTGCCATGCGTTTGAGAGCGAAAGTGCAGAGCATGCGGTGGACAAGCGGTATCCATCTTTCCAATGTGAGCCATATGTACAAAGGTTAAATGGGTTCTGTAAACCAAAGGTAAGAAAAAAAAAGGCCCTGATACATCAGCAGAACTGGCGCTTACATTGACATCCTGTCACGCGTGCAAAGACACACAGATCCTCCGTCAGGCATGGTCTTAAACAGTTCTCATTAAGCATCAAGCCGAGTGTCTCCTTTCACCTCCAACAAAGGACAGATTGCAGTAACACAGGCAATATTTGCATTAAATAGGCACCCCATTAATAAGCCTTCTGAGCATTTGGCTGCAGTCTTTTCCCTGCTGCCATTCCATCACCCATCATCCCTCTTGAGCCAGGGACAATTCAAACTGAGTACAAGATGGCTGAGAGACATCAGCTAAGCGTTTCATCCGTTGCTGGCACAGACCCAAACCTTACTTGTTTCTAGAGGTGCCGGATTACAAAATGGTGTCCGTAGTCTGTGGGCCTTTGTTGCATATAAACCTCACTCGGTCATGTTTAAGGTCGGTATCCATCTCCGTTTAAATTAGGCCGCTACCATATTTGCTAAACACGAGTGTCAAAAATGTTAACACAGGGCTGCTTTATCATCGTCTGTTTAACAGAGAATCACATCCTGGAGGATGTGAATAAGTGTGTCATCGCTCTGCAAGAGAAGGACGTGGATGGCTTGGACCGCACCGCCGGGGCCATCCGTGGCCGCGCCGCCAGGGTGGTCCACGTGGTCACCTCGGAGATGGACAACTATGAGCCCGGGGTCTACACCGAGAAGGTCCTGGAAGCTACCAAGCTGCTCACCAACACAGGTACCCCTACTGGAGAACCACACCTCCACCCACACTTTGTCTCAAGCTTTGATTTATACAGACGGGTTGTGTTATTCGTCATCGTGTGCCGAAATAGATTTCAGTGGAACGATGCTTATGTTACTCATTATTTTCACAAGTGTTTTTTTTAAGTGGATTTGTACCATTTATTCTACATTGAGGTTCAAGTAATTCTGATTGTTGAATGCCGTCTGAAATGAGGAGAAAGCAAAATAGAACATTTAAAAAAACGTCTTTAAATGTAGGCTAGGCTGATATTTTTGAGGCCTTTTTTTCATATTTTTGTTTTGCATGGTGTTGATTGAAATTCTCTTTGCATCCAGACAGCATTCAATAAATCACATGGTACAAAAAATATTATCATTTCGGTATATGTGGCTGTAATAACGCTGCCCAGTGATTTTAATTTGGCACAAATTAGATGATTGGATGACCAGTCTTGTCTACCTACCTACCCGACTATCTGTGCGCACATGCTGCATGGGACCGAGAGTCTTCCAAAAGTCTCGGCAGCTCTACTGCTAAAGCTAGTGAGCTAGTCCCACGTGTTGGGGGAGTGGCTTTGCAGGGAGGCCTGAAGGATGGGGTGGGATTTATATAGTTGGGTACTTTCAAAATCTAGCTTACTGATTCGTTTCTCCAAATTGCCTTCCCTACCGCTAATTGTTTTTATTTAAAAACCATTATGACTTGGGGTGAACCCTTCCGTTAAACCTCTGTGTGCAGGTCCACATGCATCTGAGTTCAGTGAATTTAATGGTCTGCCAATTGCAATGCTGAAGTCAAATGGATTACACCAGATGGAACCGGAGAGACAATGGGCTCTCCAGGGATACCAAGTATCAGCCCAGAGTGATGAATGGTGAAAAGCATGAAAAGTGGGTCTGGGTTCCCCCTCCCTCCTCCTGTTATTTTACCCAGGGAGGGTCTCAGTGTGACCAGAAGCAGCATTCAGTTGCAGCCAAGATAAAAAAAATAAATAACAATAGTAAGAATAGGATGACCTGCGAGACCCAAGAGGATTGCATTTTTTACAACAATGTCAGTGGCAACAAACACTTCATTGTGGGGCATAAAATGTGTCTAGAGCAGATGCCAGCTCTGATCTTACTATTTTATTTTAGGTTCTGTAATTATTATTCAATTTTAAATATCTATATCTAAATGTTACCAGGTTTTGAAGTAGTTAATTCAATATTTTTAATTGCTGTTCAGGGTCAGTTTGGAGTATTTTCTTTTGCGCTCAGTGGAGTTGACTTGTCCGGACCACGCCGATGGAAATGTCTGCACCACGCCAACGGAAATGGCACAAGAACCATGAATTCCATATTTAGTTTTATTCACTACAGCCCCTCCAAATTCCCAATATCCAATACCCCTTTTTGTATTACTGATCCTGCTCACAAACGCTGCAATCTCTCACATCCTTGTATCCTCCAACACAAAGGCCAGGCTGCATCCTAAATACTGCGAAGGCGTCCATGCAAATGGCACTGAGAACCCCCAGGACTATTAAATCATTACCGGGGCAAAACAGTGGCCGCTGGGACAGATTTGTGAGGCATTACATTGAAAAGCTGCAATGTCACATGCTAAATCAAGTACTCCTCCTACCGCCACGCCCTCCACGGCCGGCACGGCCAACCCACAGGCTAGATGGCAAGCTTGTTTTCAAAATCCTCACCACACTCCAAATATTGCCCTTGGATTTCTCAAGTGACCATTATGTTGAATATTCTAACAATGTGGTTAATTCACTAAGTAGTCAAAACAGCACAATATATTCCGACTCACAAAAGCTTTTGGCAACCGTGACCCTTTTCTTAATTACAATGTTAAAGGTCAATCGTTTTTTTGTTTTTTGCAGTTGCACATTTTCAACAGGGCAGAATCGGCGCCTTAGCTAGTTCTCTAGGACTGTATTGTTGATATTAATTGCAAATGTGCTCCCTCTTGAGGCGTTCTGTTTGTGGTTGATGTCAAGAAGCCTTTGATAGCCGGTAACCTTGGGGGAATGTGGCAAATATGGATTAGAGAGGAACTAGAGCAAAGCCATCCTTGCTTCAGTGAGCCCTCAACGTCATGCTGCAGTGCGTTGTACACCATAGGATTTTTGTTGGACTATCTGTGCATCTATTGCTTTGTAATGGCTCACTTGGTAGTGAATGCTTTGTTTTCCGCTTTGCGCGTGTTTGTAGACTAGTCACATTGTAATGAAGCCCAGGGCAGTCTTCAATGAGAAATGGTAATTGTTCCATTCCGTTTCACCCTGGCATGTCATCAGGTATTCTGTAATGGCGGCATTGTTTGCTGTAGTTTCCCTCACCGTTTTGGGCTCACTTAGACTTGACACTAGAGTGAAACGTCACTTTTGTCCTTCCTTCTCCTCCCCTCCCCGTCTCCTGCAGTTATGCCCCGGTTCACCGAGCAGGTGGAGGCTGCGGTGGAGGCCCTGAGTGCCAACCCCACCCAGCCTGTGGACGAGAACGAGTTCATCGATGCCTCCCGCCTGGTGTACGACGGTGTTCGGGATATCCGCAAGGCTGTCCTCATGATCAGGGTAATGATGATTTAAGTGAATGACTTGCAGACCCTTCAGGACCGCTGCGTGACCTTTCCCAAATCCCCTAGCAGTTGGCTGATTTGTTAACGCTACCGTGGGACTGATGACTTGACTGGTGCTTTCGTACATAAATCATCCCACCGTTCATGTTATCTATTGCGCTGAAATTACACTTGGGCTAATGGCTGTCTGTAAATGATGCTTGCTTGTTTTTTTTACTCATGATGCAATTATCTCTTGACTCGTTGTTTACCTTCGATTCTCCTATGAAAGAAAGACTATCTGCTTTGGGAATACCAAAGCCAATTAAAGCAGTTAAGATTAAGCAACTAGGGACGTTTTTTACTCTGGGCTTAAACATCCAGACTGACAGTATTCTCCCTCTCCAAGAAATTGCTTCCCCTTGTCTATTCTAGTCTGTGTCTGTCTGTCACCAGATGTGTTTTGTGTTAGGTAATGTTGTGTGTGACTATGCATGTGTGGCCAATGATAAACTTGTCTCAGGCTAGTGTCGACCTAATTGGCCAGCCCTGCAATGTAGTCCAACAGCAGCCTTAGCATTTTTGTGGGTTAATGATCTTTGCCTGGGTAAAACTATGACTAAAACAGATGGTAGTTTAGTGCCGTTGACGCGTTGCCTAATGGGCCAGCGTTGGACTGACAACTATACTCCTGTAACAGTGAAAAATGGATGGCTCTTAAATGCTAATCGTATAACCAGGTTAAGTGCTTAAAATAACCAATTTAATTTCATTTCCAATTTATTACCAGATTAGTCGCTAATGTGTTTAAAAACTGCAGCTCTTCTGCGAGTGCAGCCTAATTATACTGTATATTTACTTCTTATTGTATTGTGCCATCGTCTATTGTTTTTGCCTCTTTAAACTATTGAATTGAAACTATTAGTCCTGACAAGGCTTTGTGCATTCTGCCCTAGTGCTCCTAAAAATCTACTTGGCTTCCCATTAATAATACTGTTCAGGCTTAAGACAAACACCCAATGCGAGAAACCATGATGCAGTATTTGCATTATAATAAGTAATTGATTTAAGATTGAGGTTCTAATTAGCATTTTCTACTTGAGCGCGAAAGAACTACATTCGGTTTCTCCTCTCCCTCTGCTCCAATCTTGTTATCCAGATTGATTAAGTCGTTAACACGGGACCCTTGGGGCCAGCTGAACCCTACCTGGTGTGTGTGTATGAGGGTGGATGTGGCTGGGTGTGGTGAAGGGTGCGTGTCTTTGAAGCGGGGCGCAGTAGTTGTGAGAACCCCATATGAGTCCATCAGCGCTTTGGCCTGCAATCAACAAAGAGCAGATCAATGCTGATCTCTGCTCACATCTGAATAGGCAAAAAAAAAAAATTGCCATCCCAGGTGTTTGCCAGGACTTAAGTAACAGGTGTTGGGGGGAGGCAGGCACTGCAGGTTTCCTAGTGATTAATCAGCAAGATGGAGCTCTGCCGCCCATGGTGGTTCCAACGGTTGCTATGCAGGACCATGCCAAAGCTGGCAGAAAGTGTAATAGCTTTTCCATTGGGCATTGTACAATTCTGTACACTCGTTCTCTGTTTAGAACGAGGCTGCGGTCAGGGCATCGTTTATTGTTATTTAACCTGTGGTGCCATCCCTAACACTGCTGTATGCCGTATGTATATGCCATGTAGTGTAGTATTCTATAGGAATGGATATTTCACAAACGATGGCATTTAGTGTCAAGCATGACAGACTATGAAAGCCTACAAGCCGTTGTTGGTAGATCTGCCCAGGAGCCTTGTCTACAAGCACACACACACATGCACGCGCACTGTCTTCGCTCTGAAACACATGTGCCCTTGCCACGCGGTTGGCCAACCCGCTATTGAAACAGACAAGTGTGTGGCTGTGGCTACCTAAGACAGACAGAGTCTTTAACCTCTGTAAGTGGAGCGCTGGCAGCCCTTGTCGGACGTCCCTCGGGTGCGTGTCAGGCGGGCACAATTCTCTCCCACTTACACTTGACATCCGCGGATGTGCCTCCAAGACATCAAACAAACTGTCTCAAAGTCGGCCGACATTGAGATGCAGAGGTCGGACTACCTTCTTTTAATTAATTTTTTATTTTTTATTTTTTGGCGTGCAGCGAGTCACAGGCCAAGGTGGTCCTGCGGGTTCCGCCCGGGTGTAGAAACGAGACGAGTCCGCGGCTCCCCTCGCAGCAGGTGTGCCGCCGAGTATTGTGGGGGAAAAGCTACCGAAAACAATGCATATCAACCCGCGGCCACCGTCTTCCACTCCTGCGAGTAGACACAAAAAAAAACAAAAAAAAAACACCACCTAACCCCAAAGCTCACATTTTCAATCTCATTTCCCACCCCGCGCCATCCCCGTCACGTCTGCCCGGCTCCCCGCCCGGCAGACACCGCGGGGGGGGGGGGATCATCTCGGAGTCTCCCACGTCTGCAGGCTATCAGCGCACGGGCCACAGCGGGTGACGTCTCCGCACCGCCGAACGCCGTGGTCCGGGGTTGAAAGGGTTTCGCCCGTGAGTCGGTGTCGCCCTGTAACTCAAAACTACTGCCCCGTCTCCCACCGGGAACGAGGCGCGCGTCTCTCTCTCTCTCTCTCTCTCCGTATTCCGTGTTCTGTGAAGGAGGTAGCGGGGTCGTGCGTCGACAGTCGCGGCTATTTTTAGATTCCAAAAGGTTCAGAATCCATTAAAAAAATAAAATAAATAAAAAAGCCGGTTGGTGCGGGAGGGCTTGGAGACGACTGGATAAGCGCGTGTCATGGCGGAGGCACGGCGGCTGGGTCTTTATCTCTCCAAATAACAGCCTCCGCTGGCCCACATTGCCCCCCCCCCCCCCCATGCATATTCACGTCGGCACGGTCCCGCCGCTTGGTTCAGTTGTTCGGCTCCGAGGAGCGCCCAGTGATTGAGCAGCGTGTGTGCTCTCCGCCGTTATCGGGAAATAAAGTCGGTCACGGTTTGTTTTTGAAGTCAAAGCGGGGCGCGGGGAAACGGATCACGTTCAGGTGGTTCTGCGCACAGACTGCAATTTCTGCTGCTGCAGCTTCATCTGCCCATGTCGTCGGGGGGGGGGTACCGATACCGATTGAAGCGGTTTACCCCCAATATGCTTTCGACCGGTTTGCACCTCTGTTGCTCAAAATGCTCAGCCGCGCACGGCACATGATTTACACGTTAATCCCGCCGTCGGTCTCCCGGTCGTAAATGGCGTGCCGGGGCCCCTGCGGTCTGGAGGACATTCATCTGACGCCATCGTGGCTGGTGGTGCCAAAGCACATGTCGTGTATGGCCTTTGTTTAACTCATCCTTCCTCCTCCTCCTCCTCCTCCTCCTCTTCTTCCCGTATTCTCCTTCATCCGCGCTCCCTTACCCCCCCATCCTCTATTCTCCGCTGTCTCCTGGCAGACTCCGGAGGAGCTTGACGACTCAGACTTTGAAACGGAGGACTTTGATGTTCGCAGCAGGACCAGTGTGCAGACGGAGGACGACCAGCTTATTGCTGGCCAGAGTGCCAGGGTGAGTTGTTGTTTGCCATTTTATTATATATATATATATATATATATATATATATACATTCTATATATTCTCCATATATATTCTATATGTACATCCATGTTGCCGGCAGACAGGCCTTGTACTTAAATTGCTTCCTCTGGGCTCCCCACATTGTTAGCGTAACATATTATGTTCCTCTGTGGCAGCCTCTGCCATAACATGCCATAGCCCTTGAGTCTTTGAACAGTTATTTATTTATTCTGATGGCTACTTGCTTATTCTGAAGTCTTTGGTCTGAGGCACACCGCAGATTCAAGGTGTGCGGACTCAGAAGTTCAGGTTGAAACTCTCTGGGAAAACCGGTTGGTTGTTGGGCCTTCATAATTGTGTAACTTGGTCACTGCACCCCATTAATCAGCCATAAGCTTTCTGTATATATCAAGTGTTAGTGGTTTTAAGTGGACTTCAGTCCACTTAAAACTGCATTAGTTGAAAACCAAGATAGGCTCACTCACCTGAAAAATACATGTGCATACTGTGTTCTCTATTTATCCACCAATACATTATATCTAGGTGTGCGTATATTGACTTTTCATTCACTGTAGACACTATACAACTAATTCCCTGAATTACTGAAGGGCCAGTCCCGGGGTATTTGACCATGTTGACCATGAGTGACTCAGTGTTTGACTACAGGGCGTATGTCACATCATCCATCTTTGTTTAAAATGTAATGATTCAGAAGCCACCATGGCTCAGAAAGATCAATTCAACATGTTGAGCCTTTTACATGTAAAAATGTCCTTCCAAAAACATTGTTTCACATAGACAGAATCCAAGTGTTAAGCTTCCTTCCATATAAATAGAAAAATTCCATTCTGTCAGTTGTCGGTAGAGACCAAATTAAAAGCCTCTCATCTAACAATAGGACTCCTGCTGCTAGCTTTCTTTTGAAGAGGTGTAGTCAAGTGTGACTTAAAGCCTTTCCCGCTATTATCTCTAGTTTCGTCTTAAGCGGTAATTCCAAGTACACGTACAATGCTACATACTTAGCGACACTAATGAGCAACTTGATAAGCTTGCTTTCATTTTTATTTGTATTTAAATTTAATCTCTTCATCCTTGTCCCCATATAGCGAATAGTCCTGCTTATCACATATTTCAAATTGTCCTGAATTATTTACATTTACTCCTTGGAGGTGCAATTTTCTTTGTGTTATCCGGCCACAGTTGCTTTTTCTCTTCTGTCATTTTACATCTAAAAATGATGTGTAAGCTTCCAATAATCCACAGGAAATCCCTATTTACAAACAGCTTGGAAGTGTGTGCTGCTATATTTGACTCCTTCTCTTAAGTGGGTGGACACTGGCCTCAAACGCACATTCAGTACATGTCCACACACCTCTTGGGCCGTTGCCCTTTAACTACCCAGTCTTATCAGGAAGAACAAGAGTAAAATGATAAACACCTTTGCACAGGATATTAAGTAGTGCTATATCAATGCCCTGCTATTGATCTCTCCTAATGGCCAGAGGCAAGGAGTGAAATAAATGTATATTCTTCTTCACCTGTCTGACTGGCGTCCTCTGTCTCGCCCTGGCAGGGAGAGGCCGCGAAGTGTAATGCGTGAGTTGCGCGGCTTTGTAGAGAAGGGTTGTGAACCCAGTCCTCACAGCAGGAAATTAAACCTCTAATGATTTCACAGCCCCCACTTAGCCAGGGGCCAGTCAGTGAAATGCTAAGCCCAGCGAGGTGGCTGTTGATGACTGTTATCTATGGGTGAGGACAGCGCTTTCATCTACTTTCTGTACACTTTGAAAAGAGTTGAGTGCGGAAATACCATCTTCTTTGGAAAGTAGTTAATTTTTTACCCCCAAAAATTTTAAATTCTAAATTCATGTCCTACTTTCGGCACATTGTTCACCTACAGCATATCTGAAGTTTAGTTCTTCAGAAAATTACAAAAAAAAGTTTTCATTCAGGTTAGTGTCAAGGGATCCATGACGAATATGGTTTTACCAGCGTTATGAAGATCTCACTGAAGGACACAGTGGTGTGTTTGTATGGGGGTTATACAAAAGTAATGCACTTCTGTAATCTGTGACACCATGTCCCATCCCACTGGTAATAAACAACCCTTCATCCTTGGTAGCTAGAGGCTATTATTAAAAAGTAAGCAGGAGTTGCAAAGATCGCCCTGACATTGTTTTGTTCCGTTGGGCTCCATTAAACTCACTTTGCCTGTCCCTCCATCAACCCCTTTAGGCTATCATGGCCCAGCTTCCCCAGGAGCAGAAGGCTAAGATTGCTGAGCAGGTGGCCAGCTTCCAGGAAGAGAAGAGCAAGCTGGACGCTGAGGTGTCCAAGTGGGATGACAGTGGCAATGACATCATTGTGTTGGCCAAGCAGATGTGCATGATCATGATGGAGATGACAGACTTCACCAGGTGAGTGTGAGTGTGAGTGTGTGTGTGTGTGTGTGTGTGTGTGTGTGTGTGTGTGTGTGTGTACGTGCATACATACAAGCGGTGCTAATTGGCATCCATAGTGAACGTTGGTAACCTGTTCTTATTTTAGACTGTAGCGTTATTCTCTGTGTGTATGACATCACCATGGTGATTTGTTCACCCCACTGATCTGCATGTGTTGTATTAGTCACCCCTCACATTGATATTCACATGGTTGTGCAACAGCAGCAGAATGCCTCCAGACAGAACACATTTTCAAGTTCAGCCTTTGTCAAACACAATCACCCAATACGGCTCGGTTTGTTCCCAAACATTGCGTACAATATTGCATATATAGGCCCACAGATTAACAGTGTATGTTTCCTGCATCAACCACTAGAATGAATTTGATCTCTTGTTTTTTTTTTTTCTTCTACTCGTAATATGTAGCATGTCGTACCTCTCTATCACCAGTATCTGTAGTGTGTAGAAACGGAGAGCTTTTCTGATTAGATCTGACCAGTGACCGCTTCACTGCGTTCTATCTCCTGGACACATTCCAGTGTCCTGTCTATACTCATTTTCCCCTCTGCAACCGGGCTTTCACTTTGTGACTGATGCAGTAAATGCCCCCCACTTGCCCTGGGTTATGTTTCCAATTTGATTTGTAGAAATCTGATAAGTGGATGTCAGACATGAATACAAACTTCCAATACATTATTTCACTTCAAGGCTATTTGTAGTGATGCTCGTGTGAACTGTTGTTGGGGTGTAGAGCGTTGTGTACATGAATCTACCCTGTTCACATCCTAAAAGCAATGTTTACGTCATTTAGTCCCGGCAGTGAAGGCAATCATTTTGAGCAATTCTCAAGCCACTCGTTAGATCTGTACATTTACTCCAGTATCCGGACTCAAAGGAATCATCCTTGTTTGGGCTAGTGTTGAAATCATTCAGGCTGCCAGAAGTGGAGGTAAAGAATCTACACATAACACAATGGAGAGAGGTAGAGAAAATTAGAGAAGTGGAGGGAATGAAACAAAATGGACAAATACCAAATGGACATCATACCATTTCCCCCGCAGGCTCTCTGGAGTCCAGCACACCCTTTTTCCTGTCATTTAAAGTGAGATGCGAAAGAAAGAAATCTGGCTTTTGGACGTAGCCCTTTTTTTTGCAGGGGGGGAAAAAAACCTTTTTGTGAAATCCAGGGAGAAAAGGGCAGGTGATAACAGAGGAAAAGGTTAGATCATTTTTGTGACGGGCAGAAGAGTCTGGAATACTGTTTACATGCAGGAATCTCGGGCCGTTGTCACGCTGCGTCCGGGGCTTTTATTGCACGTGTGTGTTTGCGCACGACCGTGTCTTTGCTCATTCCCTCTTTCAAAGTGTTTTTTTAACAAAGGTATTCTGAGAGGGACACCTTGTGCACAAGACTTGAGTCACAGCAGTAATAACTGCAAGTCTGCCTTTCAGTCTTCATCCCAGGATGTGTCAAGAGTTCATCTGTCTCCTTGGCATGGCAGGTATAATATTGGAGCACTTTAGTAAGAGTTTATGTGAGCACTGCCAGTGGTCGGCAAATATCAGATGTCTGCTTTAGTCAATCCATGTTGCCCTATAAGACGGAGAACATAATTACAAATGCTTCGAACTTCCAACAAGCCTTATGGATATTTTTCATGAACATAAAAGAAATACAGAATGAATGTTGCACAACACAATGATGTGATGTGAATGTTGTGCACAAGAGCACAACATGTGATGCAGTTGTGTTATAAGATAACTGGTACTATTGGACTATGATATAAACACACTCCTAGTCTGTCAGATGTGTTATATTACCACAGTAAGGATATTTTCCTCACAGCGAAAAGGCTAGTTGTGGTGTTAACAACTGGCTTTATTTGCAAAACAAGAAAACAGACATTCTTAGAGATTGCAATGGAATTGATTCAGCATGCTTTGTTCATGCTCAATGCATACTTTGATGACCCTAAGTAATGTAGCTAGAAGAAAATGATGTATTTCCCATTCCACTCTTCACTTTGAATTATTATTGTGCTCACTTAAAATGTTTGCACTATTATATTTTCAAAAGGCGTTTGAAAGTTTTCCAAATAACTTTGTAGGTATCCACATGTTCTCTGACCTATCTTGGTCCAAGATGGCTCACTCAATCTGAAGTCTAGTACGAGCTATCTGTGCAAAGATCCAACACAATGATCTGATACCCAGGAGCTGTATCCAACATGACGTGTATTAACAAAATGGTCTCCTTTTGTTCATTACATTCTCTCAAAAATAGAAGCACGTTGGATGTGCCTAACTTAGAAAAATGGATTATATAGCAATAATGATGTTCTAATGACCCCAAGCTAATGGTGTACACCATTCAGCAACTGTAATCCATCAGATTGTTCCTCATTATCTCCTTATGATTATTATCGGCAGTGAGAGAAATGTTATGGTGCATACTTATTGCCATGACTCAAATATCCCCGTAGAAAAACACAAAATCAATAATGACCCATTTTTTTCATTATTTCAAATATAAATATGGATTTGTTTGCATGGAGGATGTTTTCCCTCTGATGTTTTTGTCTTCCTCTAAATAGCTAAAAGTGTCTGTCTCTGTTCATGTCCATGTCCCTCTCGCCAGACATCTTCACATTATGCCTGTGCTCCCAGATTCAGCATTAGCACAGGGAAGGTCACTAGATGGTTAATTTGGCCCACACCCAAATTATTGCCCCTTCAACCTTGAGCTGGCACATAGCGGCGTCAAGGTTAATGCTATGTGGGGAAATTGATCTAGGCCTTTCTCCTGACCTATCCGCAGAGAGGAGGAGAGAGCAGGGATTCTAGCTCCCACTTTGCTTATGGCTACATGGTGGTCATGAATAAGGAATGCGCTTCTGGAAGCATACAGTATATTTGGGAGCCACCTGTCTAAAGTCGTTGTGTGCTTATGGTCCAGTGTGGCCTGCGTCCCATCTGGACTCCTGAGGCTGTTGGCAGTGTGGACTCTTCTCCAGTGGCTCTTTTATGGCTGCCGCAAAAAAATAATATATGTGTTGATGATTAAATAGGTAAATCTCGAGCTCCCTTTGTGCTGTGCCTTCCTTGTTATTGGCCAGTGTTTGAATATAATTTAATATGGGAAAGCTGATATTGCATACTCAGACCTAGTCCTTACACATATCTACTGCATATTAAAAACCAGGTGTACTTTCCAATAACAACAAATCAATTTTTGCCATATTTGTGAGACGATTCCTCCGTAGAAGTTAAATCACTGTTAAAGCAAGTGGTGTGTAGCGAGCCCTGATAAAATAAACCCTATTTTTCAATGTTGCTTTTGTCCCGCTCCCCCAGACTCATTACAATAGACGCAGCTCTATCTCCAGGGTCGGGCCCTCTCCCCGGGGACTTCCCAGTCTGTGCTGTGACGCATGGCCCCCACCACGCCGCTCCTGACGGGCTTTGTGGCAGAGGGGAGAGCAAAAAAAAAAAAGGGGATGGGTGGGAGATTGGATGGAAGGGGCAGAGAGGAGAACACAAAATTCCATCTGTTCTGTGTTGGATGGCTCTTTTTTTTTTTTGCCTGGAGAGAGGAGCTTTGAATCCAATTTGTGCCTCTTGCCAACTGTGTCCCAGAGTCCCTTGTGGGGACGCGATGCTGGCAAATAACACAGTAGGTTGGGTCAGTAGTGGGCGTGCCCGCGGTAGGACTAGCCTTCTTTAGGCCCTGAAGGAGAACTGAGACGTTTTGCCGTTGGAGAGGGAGAGTGGGTGCGCTGATTTATGATGTTTTAAGACATCATCATCTACCTACATCCATCATCTACCCCGCTCTACCGCACGTTCCTCCTTTTCATTTTGCCACTTCATCAATGGCAAGAAACGGACAGAGAAACGCAGAGTGGGTGGTGTTTTCTGTGTTCCTCACACCATCTGGATACGCTCAGCTAATACAACATGGAACAAGTCATCTCGGTTTTTTTTTTTGTTACCCATCAGATAAAGCCTGCGAAGACACTTGTGGTGGGTGGGGGGGGGGGAGAGAGGCCAAATAAGCCAACACAGCAGGATTTGACAGCACCATATCTGATGGGAAAGTGTGCGCACGGCAGTGGCCACAGCCAGTGCTGATGTGATGGCCTTCAAACTGAAGGCTGTGCCCCTGAGTTTAAATGCGTTGTAAACCGCTCACAGCCCTGGACGATGGAAGCGGTGCCAGAGGTCTGCTTGTTTATGTGTTGTGTGTCTGGGTGTGTGTGTGTTTTTCCCAAGAGTTGCGGCATGTGGTTTTGTGGTTCCACTGGGACCAATACCTATATATCAGATTCTGTTAATCTCTGGCAGTCCCAAAAAGGCTGACTGAAAACACTCCTTCACCAAATGTCTTTTTCATCTGTTTCATTTTTCAACAGGGGGAAAGGGCCACTGAAGAACACGTCTGATGTCATCAGTGCTGCGAAGAAAATTGCAGAGGCCGGCTCAAGGATGGACAAGCTGGGTCGCACCATTGCCGATAATGTAAGGCTGAACCCAAACCCAAACATCAGCGCAGAGTGATCCATGCTGAATGACACGATTGACCTTGAAACCTATACACCAGTTTAGCAGCTGTGCAGTTGACATGTCAACACGGGTGTCATGGTGCCAAACATGTCAAAATGACATGCCAATCCCCAACTGCTGTCATTTAATCTTTTCGTTTTTGAAATGTGCTCATCCACACAATATTTTGACTTTGATTCTGCTGTCATCTTCTGCTGTGTTGGGACTTTTTCCCAAAGTCCAAACTCTTCGCGTATGTTAATGTTCATTAATTCGTCTACTTTTCAAAGCTTGTCACAAATGCATTTCATCCTTTCTCCATCTTTTCTTCAAATGGTCCCAGGACCTGACTTATATGCGAGTCAATATTTGGCTGTGCTGCGTGAACTCACTTTGCAGTGGGTTATGATGATGACTTTCTGTGTACAGTACAACATCCAGTACTAGTGCGAGTGTAAATAATGGTCTATGAACATGCTGCTTGGGGGGCCAGCAATATGCTGTAAAAGAGGGATAACCACCCAGATGTGATATGTGAAGATAATGCCAGTGGATTTGTGACGCTAAGCTACTTTGTTGGCTGAAAATGAGACATCTGTCTATGTTGGCCATAGTATCATTCTATCATGCTCTCAATTGCATATCTGAATTTGCCAAAGCTAGGCTCAGTTATGTTTATAACCGTGAGAATAGACGGAGTTGACTTGGCAAGTGGAGTTCTTTCTTTTCTTTTTTCTTTTTTGAGGGTGATGCAGGAAACACTCGCCTGTTTCCAGGCACAATTACTCCAGTGCCTTCGTAACCCTTTGTGGATGTTTTCACAAAAGGGTTACTTCAGTTGCATTCTTTTTGCAGTGTCCATGTCCTTTTGTCTTGGACAATAACCAAATGGTTCTCAAAATTTCAGCCTTCCCCCACATTCACCTTGATATTTAATTCACCATTAAGCTTCATACTGACCATGTAAAACAGCCCACCGATTATCACTTTTCTCTCTCAATAATGACCTCATTGGAACTCGACCAATGGTTTGGGAGCACTTTGGTCCCTGCCGAATCAATTCCGCATCAAAGGCCGCTCTCCCTTTCATCTCCCATTCCCCAATTCCCTGCTCATCATCTTTCCACCTTCCGTCCTCCACCCCCAAGGACTCCGCTTCTTGACACAGGAATACACATATTCAATTATCTATGGCTTCACATTTCACTTAAATACCAGTACTGTACCACTCCTCTGGGAGTGCCCGGACATGATTTACCCCCCCCCCCTCCACACACACGCACGCACGCACACACACAAGTCTACTCGTGTGCCACTTATTGCACGGGCAGCGCGGGGCCCGGTGGCAGCGTGGCCTGCAATATGTATACCATGTGTTGTTAAATCATGGAGGACCATAACGGTGACGATGCTGGCCGCGAGACGCCGTTGTCAGATTGAGGTTGACGTGGTCCTCCCCTGTGAAGGGATGCCTCCATTCCCGACAACCGAGACCGGCCAGATGTGGGGGGGGGGGGGGGGGGGTGGTGTTTTGAG
>OMKI01057802.1:22226-36590 GCA_900302315.1 Phycis blennoides | reverse complement strand
AGCCCGAGCAGCGCGCTCGCCGTTACCAACAGCAACATCTTTTTGTGGAGCTCACCAACAGGTAGGGGACAGCCGTATCTGTATGCACGTCTCGGTCCCTGGGACGACTCCACTAGGACGACAACATCCACCGCCCCACCGACAGCCAATAGGGGAGGGCAGGGGGGTTGTTTGTAACCATCGTCTTATCTTTACAATACGACAGGTTTTTTTTTCTTACGTTTGTTTTCAAGGAAATCCTTCACTTGGAACTGTAAGATAACAGTGATGAATGTTGGAGAGACGGGGCCCTTTGGAATTGGAGTCATGTGACCTCTGTAGGGGGTAATCTAGTGTTTGACTAGGAACAGGTTATGACCTATTTTCTTAAAAGAGCAAAAGGACAATAGGACGTTGCCACGTTATCAGATAAGGTATCAGAACATCTCAATATTTTGCAAGTTACAATTAAAATGGAGGCTTTGCACAAGTTTTTGTCAATTGTGTTTCACACTCACATGTACACCATTATTCTACAGGCCTATATCCAGTGATTATTATTGCATTAGACAGGTATTGAGGTATACTGATATTTTTCTCATCTTTCAACATTTGCATCTTACCAGTATTGTAGTCAAGAGTTTAGTAGTTTAAAAAGTGCACACTGCAGCAGTATAATGAAGTGCTAACAAAACATAACAGGAACATTCCACACCCTAATACTCAAAGCATCTAAAGTATCTTACTACTGTATTAGCAATTACCTGAAACTACATTCTAATACACATTTTATTTGTTTGTTGCACACTTCACAAAATCACCTCAAAGCATTTACTGCATGTGTTTTTTTTGTTTTAGATTGTAGTATGTAGCCACAATTGCCATTTTAATAATTAGAAAATAAAATGTGTAATTGTGAAATACTATAATATTGATAAGTGGCTTATATCAAAGCATCTGTTGTGTTCAACTTTATAGTACATGTCTGCAGTGCTGTGATGTGTGTATAGTGAAATTAAAAAGAACCCAACTGCTTACTTTCATTTATAAACCCACTTGAAGAAATGTAAGATCTCTTAACTATACAGCAAAATGCAACGGCAATTTTTTAAAATAAAAATCACAAGAATTCCAAACATTCCCTTTGAACAACTATCATGATGCAACTATATTGTAAGTGGGTCTCAGAGGTTACTACTAGCATGGAGTAGTGTCATTTGTAACATTAGATTAAATAAAGACACATACAATTAAAGTAACAGCAACATTGTTGAACAAACAAGTCATTCTTTGTCTAACATTTGTTAAAGAGCACAAGCTGATGGTGGACAAGGTTTCCTGCAGATTTCAGGATTATTTATTATGTGGTTATTTGAATGACTTGGATTGCACTTTTTTGTTTTTACAGGGAAAACAGCCAATAGGATGTTCTTGTTAACATTTGACATGCCCATCTTATGTCAAACTTGTCTGACAGGCTTGTCTGCAACTAACAATGTCAATTAACCCATCAATTTTATTTTATTTTTTTCAAATAATTATCTACTCCATGAAATGTCATAAAGAACGGCAGAAACCATCATAATTTGTCAGTGTCATAATGCATCATAAGCCACTTGCTTTGTCTGACAAGCAGCTGAGATGTAAATTAAAGTATTCATAACATATCGATAAAAACCAGTGAACAGCAACCAATTATCTTCCATTTCTGAAAGGTTATGTAGCATATGCTTGGTATTTTTATGAAAATACATTTTCTGTCCATTGAAATAGTGGTCGCAGCACCACGACCACTGCACTGCGCATGGCTTTGAGCGGCAGAAACGTGCGGAGTGGAGCTGAAGTCTCCAGGCCTCTACATGAAGTCTTCATAGTCCTGCGTGTACCCACCCTCAAACTGGCCGTAGTCAGCGAGGTCGTCCTTCATCTTGGCCTTCAGCCCGCCTGCCGTCACCACCCCCTTCTTCTTCTTCTTCCCCTTGTTTAGTTGCTATGGGAACACAGACAGACATGGTTTGCTGACGTCACAAGACTTTGTGACCCCATCTTAGAAATGTACAGCATGGGATCAAGTCCAAAAACAGCTATCCTTGCATACTATTTATAAACAACTAATTACGCTTTCATCAGGCCCTATGTGAAACCAAAGCCAAACATTCACTTCTGAGTAGATGTACAGTAGCAATAGTGTCATGTATACTTTTAAGTCGCAGTGTGTAACATGCTAGCTCGTATCTTAAAATAACCTGGACATGTCTATAGTCAATGCGGCTCGATTCACTCAAGTCATCAATAGAAATCCCATCCTATAACTGATATATTGTACAAATGAAGGCCGTACCTCCCTCTCTGTGTACAAGAATCGAACCACCTGACCCTCCCAGAGTACCTCCCACTCGAGCCACCCAGCCCGCCGAGCTGCACTAGTTCCAGCTCCTTTAGAGTGGACAGAACACTGGTGATCCTAAAGGCCCCCGCCTACCGGCTGGGTTTCTTAGTGGGTGGGAGGGGCTCAAACCCACACACTGCAGCTTTAAATAAGAAGTGTGCACACAAACACAAACCTTCTCTTGTTTTTGCTTCTCGCCGAGTAAAACGGCGATCGAGGAGTTGATTTTCTTCAAGTCCTCTATCTCCACTGCAATTACATTGGCATTTGGCACATTAGTAGTGACATGTGTTCATAACATCAGATGAGCATTGTGATGAGGGGAGGCAGCACACACATGAACAACACAGACTCGGTGGAGTACTCACGTGAGATGCAAAGGTCTTGAAACAAGGACTCCAGGAAGCCAGAGTAATGGGCTGATTTCTCATAAGGGCAGAGCTTGTGTTTCAACAACTTCTCAAATTCACTGAAGTCATCTTTAGAGGACGGGCTCATGGCATCAATTCCACTTGCGTCATCTGTAACACCTGGAGAAACAAAGAACATAATGAAGGAAGTAGATGGTTTAAGAATATTGCTTTAACTATTTTAAGGGTGATCGAGATAGATCAACCTAGCTTACCCAGTGGACTGTACCGACTGGTAGGCTAATCTATCTAATGCATCACACATCTGTGTAGACATTACCTCTTTAATGGGTACATTTTGACTTGTAACAACTTATCAACACCACACCTGGTGGTAAAATAGGGCCCCTTACATCAATATTGTAACCACAATTTAAAAAGGGTCATCTTGTGCTGTCTTCATACAACCATATGCTCATCAAAACATCACCATTTTAGTCAACAGAATAGTTGGTGAAGATCAAGATGCTAGATGGTGAACCAGCCACACAGAGAAATGGTATCTATTGAGGACATACTGGTGGCTTCATTGGCCTGCTTTATGTCAGGCTCCTCCTCCTGCTGTCCCCCGGCCTCGGATTCCTCCTCAGGGGTGAGCTCGGAGCTTTCCTCATGGTCCTCTAACTACAAAGAGACAACGTTTATGTTGCATGATTTAATAACTGGTGGTTGCTAATGAAACAATTGGTTTTGGTGTCAAAATGACAAGATCTTTAGAGAAACTCCAGTGTTGTTGGCCTAACGTGGATTGCTACAACGTAGGCGCCACATTTTGTATTCTGTAATGACGTGGTAAAAATATATATTTCTCACACTGAACTATTGACAATGGGGTGACTACACTGACCAATACAACCGCCGCGCGGAGCCTCCCGTTTAGCTTATGTCAGCTAGGATTATTGTTAAAAAAAAAAAAAAAAGACCACGGCATTTAAATGCCGTAATTCACTGCAAGTCACTGCAAGTGTAATGTTTTGCAATGGTGTACAGTGCACAATGCACTAAATCACTTTATGTGTATGAATACAATTGTATATAACAATCTATACACAATTATCATATGGAACAATACTCACTCTTTTTCTCAGTTCCTCCTGTTCCTTTTTTTCCAAAAGTTCTTTTTCTTTTATCTTATCACTTAGTTTCTTCTTTTCTGATTTTACAGTTTCTGGGGAAACCACATGAGAGAATACAGCTTTAAAGATGAGCCTAACTTCATTACTGAATATCTATACGATGCCTATGTATTGGTATTGAAATCCTAATTAGTGACCTGCTTTCTTTAGTTCTTCTCTTTTCAATTCTGCTTCTTCGTCATCCCAATTGTCCTGCAAAAGAAGCAATAGTTAATTTTGTGAAAAATGAAAGCGGAATGTATTGTAGTCAAGATGCCACAGAAACTATCGTCATCTACCTTTATGTCATCGTCAATGTCTTCATCGTCCCATTTATCCAATTCAACTGTCTTTTTTGGTGGTTCTTCTGGCTCAAATGTTTCAGCGTCTAATTATAGAAGAAAATAAAAATTTCTGGAGGCTTTCGAGGAACATTAATGCCGAGAGAATATGAGAAGTTAGCTACCGGAGCTACTTACCCCAGCCGTCTTCCTCCGCCATTTTTGCATGTGTTCCTATCGGTCCCAACAGTTTAACAATCCGTGCGTGTACACATTTGTGTACACAAATATTCCGCTTCCAAATAATATAAATGTGTTTTTAAGACATCTCATTCTATAAATGATTTATTCTAACAGCAGCCCAAACTGTGTCAGGTATCAACATTTATAAAAATATAAATAAAATAAATTGAAATATATAAAACATAAAATACTCAGCAAGTGTGACATTTTCCCTAGTATATTATTTAAATGACAACAGTATTGTTATTAACATATGTATATGTGTATATGTATATGTTATTAACATCTACATTTGCATATACATTGCTAGTATATTAACCATTACTAAATGGAAGTACTTTTCAACATTAGTTTTTTGTGACTTCAGTTGAGTTTGGTGGAACTCTATTTTATAGAGGCCAAGTCAAAATCTAAAAATCAAATAGTGACCAAAATCTTATAAAAATGAATTTATTTTTTGAGGAAACCATCGGATAACACTGAGTACAACAGTAGTGATCATTCAATTGTCAAAAGTACATACGTACAATCCCACTAACAGGACGTTGGAAAACATGATTTGAGAGCAACCTATCAACAATTTGCTGGTGCTACAGTCCCCCCCCCCGCACACACACACACACACACACACACAAATTAAGGTGATACACTTGTGTAGAAAAGTGACAAGATTTAGCTTTAACTTACAAAGGGCTGGGCCGCCCTCCTCGCCCTCCCTCCTAAAGAGTGCTTTAAGGTATTAACAACCAAAATACTAATCTTTTCCAAAATTATTCAGCCATTATGGCTGTGCATTCAGTTGATACCTTGATAGCCTTTACAGCCTTTACATAACATAGCATTAAAACATTTTCTTTTCAGAAACATTTCCTCCCAAATATTTCAAAACCGCACTGAACACAAACAACTGCATTAATGGAGTAAAACATCACAGAAATATAGAAAATAATGCAGGCATACAACAGAAAAGCAGATGTGTAGCATCAACTCTGAACAAAACAGCAACAGCTTTCATTGTATTTGTTCTATAAAAGCGCCCAGATTCAAAGAAATACATACTAAAGTTTAAAGTTAAGAGAAACAGACGTAAAAACCGTAAGGAAAAAAATATATATACATATCATTTATATACACAATAGTGTGTGGATGGCCAGGAAGGTCCTTACATTCCAACACATGACATTCAATTTTGTCTAAAATCCAAATGGTAGCGAAGACGAAAGATCTCCCAAAATGTTATTTTCTAGGAAGATCCCAGCGAAGTGTAAAGGTCAGCTGCAGCCATCGGTTCTAGTGAAGTTCTGTTTGTTCAGAGTGCACTTGGAGTGTGTTCCTTCAGAAACACACAGACGGGGAGTTTTCATTTCATGTGTGGCATTGTAAGAAATGGCGAAGGATCTATCCATTGTATAATGATTACAGTCGCAGTTTTCCTATGATGATACCATCTTGTTGTGAAATAGCGTGTTCTCCATCACGGGACGGACTTCAGTCTGGGGGGAGAAGATCGTGCAAGCGAAAGTGCTGTTGAATGTGTGGCCTCACATCCTCATTCTGTAAAGGAGAAAACAATCATCGTTGAACCGGCGGAAACCCTGCTTATGATGAAACGTTTACAAAATCATTTAAAGATTAAAAAAACAAAACATACCAGCTCCACAAGTTTCTCAAGAAAAGGTACAAGCTTTAGGAGCTCATTATCGTTCCTATCCACAAACCAGCTCTCAATAGGGATCCCATTGGAAAGCTACAACAAAAACATCAAGTTAAACTGGTAGAATTTGAAAGAAACAAAAATTGCCCAAATGAATAGAAAACATTTTTACAAAAAAAAAAAATCAATGCTCAAAAGGTTTACCTGATAGGCAAAGGCTTGGGGTGAATTGTCTATTATAATGGTCTTTGAAAGGTCTCGTCCAAGAATGTTCAAGTCTTTGATGTAATTTCCTTGCACACACACGCAGTGCTCTCGGAAAAGTCGATGTCTGCCGTACAGAACATTGTTTTAGGTCAAAAAACAGATTATGTTGTACAATTCAAGATCATTGTGTCATTAAGATTGGGCATTACACCATTCTAGATTTGCTTTCATGTAATTTTAAGCATTATTTATTAAATATTAAGATTTGCCAATAGTTGGTTATTGGGTAATATGTGGATAACTACAGGCCCCTGTTTTCACCACTAGATGTGAGGTTGACAAGGCATTGAGTTGTTTTAAAGCTGGCTCTGTTACAACAGATGGGGGTATGTCCACCCTATGTAGTAAGCACTGGCACATGATGGTCAAACACAAGCTAGTTGTACCTGAAATGTAGCACTTGACTAACCCAAAATGTGTCACGTAATATCACTGAAATATTTAACTGACAAACTGATGAACTCAACCCCAACGGCAGGAACAGAAAAGCCCTCAACAATCACCAGACATGGACCAGTGGTTAGGTCCCCCAGACTCTGAGGTCCCAACAGAGCCAGCTATGGACTGACCTGACCAGCTGTTTCTTCGGATCCAGGATGTTGAGCAACTTATCGGCATACACCTTTTTTGAAGCCGTGAACAGAATGATCTGTGAAGGAGCAGTTAACACATATAACTATGGGAACACATCTAAGATGTTAAGATTGGTTAAGACTCCTGAAGATAAAGACACATACCTCATACATTTGAGACATACGCTCCAGAAACTCCCTGAAAAAGGGCCTTAACCGAACGTACACCTTCAGCAAAAAGAAGAGCATGTGTGTGAGGACAAGACAGGGGAATGTTGTTGTTGCTGTTGTTGTACGACACACGGCATCACCAACCTGGTATATTACATCCTGAAACAGCACTGGGAATGTCAGGGCAGCGTCCTCCAGCTCATTCAAACTGCAGTGCACCAGCGTCTCGTCCTAAAGCAACAGCGGCCATCATTAGGAATGTGCAGCGTAGCAGCGTGCTACGCTAGCCGCTGAGAGCAACACGTTAGCTTGCTCACCAGGTCGAGCACCAGGGAGAACTCTGGTGTGCTGCGCGTTTTTAACGGTAGCGCCGGCTTGCGGGTCAACTGCTCCTCGCTCAGTGGAGGCACATGCTTGATGAAGAAGTAACTTAAGAAAGAAAGATGTTTTGTTATACGATGAATCACACATTAACCCAATCAATAAGATGCAATTCAAATAGAATGGGGGCTTCACAAATGTTTTTCTTTTAATATGATGCTTTAACTCAAGTCTAATAAGACTCATCATGAGCATCCCTTTTAGAAGGTTAATAATAATATAATTCCCTTACGGATCAAACACTTCCCAGTCCTCATCATAGGAGACCTCTGGTGGGGCTGCAGGGAGTGCATGTGGATAAGTGCCATCTGGTGTACAGCCTGGGGCTGAGCAGAGAGAGCAGGAGGTTAAAACCAAGGGTTTCACACAGGGTCTGGTACAGTAGTGGCAGTATTCATTCAACACTATGTTCTAACACGATATGTAGGGCATGATTGAATACATTCTTAACAATGGAATATCAGGAAATAGAGTATTGTTGTATTGTTTCCAAAGTATTGCTTTTATTCAACTTTTTTTTTAAGACATACCTTTGTAACACAATTAGTAAACTGTAAATCTCTTCCAAATGCCCTGATGTACGTAAGGGGCTACCTGTCAGAGGGGGCATGTCACTCTCAGTGACTATCTCTCCCTCCTCTATGGTGGAGTCCGGGGCGATCTGGGGCTTCTGTTCCAGTGCAGGCGCTGCGTGGCAGAGTGTGAGGCCCTCCGTCGACGTCAGGGTGCCACTTTGAATCCCTTCTGCCGGCTCGATGTCCAGCTGCTTCAGGACCTCCTCGGCCTCCACAGCTTGGCCCGGGGAGTCTGAACCAGGGGTGGCTGTGAAAGAGAAGAGAAGAGATTTATATTTCAGGGTTGAAACCTTAATATCATTGAGTTTTAAAATAAATTGCCATTGAAATGTTAGGACGGTGCTCAAGGCAGAGTGGTTTTGAACCTGTCTTGGTTGCTGGTGAGAAGAAGTTGAAGACCGGGGAGAAGATGGTCCCCAGCAGGGTGGTGCGAGGGGGGCTACTGGGGGCCTCAGCGTGAGCCTCCAGCTTACCGTTGGCTTTACTGAGCTTACTGTTGGCAGTCAGCGTCACTGACAAAAGATGGGACACTTTTAGTCGTAGCCATCTCTTCAACATCATTCCACAACGTTTCCCAAATGTAAGGCTCAATCAAGCATTGAAAAACTGGACTTGCATATATCTAAAGTGTCACAATTTGTCACAATAGACGTTAAAGTTGAGTTGTCCACTACTGACAAATACCTTTACTTGGAGTTTTCCGGCAAACTCTTGAGACTGATTTGCTGGAGAGACCCGTCTGTGGTGTTGATGCAATCAGGTCACCATCTTTATTACAATCAATGCGACTCCTTTTAGAAGGAATATCCGGCTCTACCTGAAAACAAGGGATCAGAATGCTTTATGCATCTTAGAATCTTATTTATTTCTGTTTAATCATCTTTCTACACACTATTTACACCAAGGGATAAGCCATTTGTTATCAATCAGCTCAAGCAATATATGACAGCTTTACATCGAGATAAAAAAATTAGTTACAATAGATAAAATACAGCAATAGTTTTTACTGGTTACATCTACATTTCAACCTTTAGAGGACTTACAAGGCCACATTTTCAGATATTTGTAAAATAAGAAAAAAAAAACATGTGTAACTGCCAAAAAATGGCCAGACCATAAACAATTAAATTCATTATTCGTCCTCAAACAATAATTCTCGGGTCTCGTTTCAGTTTAGGTGTATTCATCTTCAGGATAAAGTGCAAGCATCTCCCCTTTGGTATGAAAATACCAGCCACAACCCCTCACCTTAACCGCATTCCCACGGATGAATTTCTTGATGGTGGAGAAAAGGCCTGTTTCATTCTTCTGCATCTTGCTCCTGCTTCTTACCGCAGAGGGCTCCACTTCACAATGCTTGCGCTTGGCCTGGGACAGGTGGTTTCCACGGCCCAAAGTTGGCTGTTGAGGAACTTTACGTACTCTCAACCTCATCGTGCTCCACCGTCACATAGAAAAATAACACTAAAACATCAAATGAGAAAGAAAGTTCAGGTTAGAGACTTGGATGACACTACTTTATATAAAAAGTTGACTCCGTTGGCAAAACTAGAGGGTCAGTTTGCAGGACCAAACGCGCACACTCAAGCTTGGGCCTGTGGACACAGGTGCATCAGGTACAAATGCAAGCAATTTACACTTGATTAATTGGAATGACTAAGACAGCTGTATATAGGGATACTGCAATATTTATATTATGGTTTAAGTCACGCTTCATAAATGGCAAAACTGTTTAACGTATTTAATGTTGACTAGAGAGAAGAACAGTACGCAAGAAGTAAAGAACAGCAATACCTGTACGGCAGTGTTGTCTATTTGTCACAATTAATCAACGAATGTGTACTCGTAATGACTAAACCATAATTGCCAGCTAACTGCATCACGCCAAATTTATATGAAGATTAGATAGTATTTTTGTAGAAATTGCTGAGGGCTGTGTTATTGTTATGGTATCGCAATCATCATAGTTTGTTATGTAACATTGGACAGATTGTGTTACATTAACATCAGGCATCACGAATGGGAAGAAGCTGTTGCCATCTGATCAATCATGTCACATCATTTGTCAACGTCTTTGTGTAATGGCATTCATCATGTACGTGGCCACAGAGTATCCGAATGATATATGCAAATGTGTGTGGTGCCGAACAGATGTCACCGATGATGAGCTGATGTTTATAGCTACTGCTAGCTACCACTACACCAAATGTCAATGGTAGAAAAACGAGCAAAAGGCCGCTACAGGATTCCTTTTCCGGGGAAACATTTTCAGGTGATCTAACCTGCATAAATCGATACAATACGAAGTGTGTTATTTCCATGTGTCACTGTTATGGTACAAGCTGGACGTTTTGATCAGTTCCCGACTCTTATTTTAGCCATTAGCTTGACTACGCCCCCTTCGAATCCCAACGCAAGGAGCTAACTGCTAGCATGTAGCAACACATAGACAAGCTAGCTCTGGAAAACTCTTCATGTTTACACATTGATTTCTTACCGGTGATCTAAGAAACTCTTCAGACTCGTTGCAGGGCTGACAGCTATAAGCCGCGACCGGGTGGCCAATTACAAGGTCGGGCCGCCGTGGTCGCTGCCAGCTGTGTTGGTAGCTCACTAGCTAATCACAAATCAACCATGTCCGTAGACGCCATTTCCCGCCTCACCACAAACATCGTTCGCGTACAAGAATGCGACACACGCACGAGAACGTGGCAGACTGGACTCCAATGCAAAATGTCTACACAACTCAATTTGGCCGCTGAGATCCGCGTTCATGTATGTTGGACGCTTGTGTGAAGCACTTCTAAAATCAATGAACACAAACAAGTGCATACTGATGATGGTATATAGACTGTTCGTTTATTGCAATAAGGATCTTAAGAGTGGTACATATGCTATTACAGTGAGTTGACAGTGCAAGGTTTCTGTGAGATATGGTTCAAAATGACGTGGAATTTCATTACCCACGTCGTATAATGTATACTTACTACTGTATGATAATGTAATTAAAAACATCGAAACCTGCACGATGTAACGGCTGCATTTATTTACTCAATTTAACAATGTTTTCATTGATACAAACACCTGTTGAGTATTTCAACATAACATTTAACATTTTTGATTGTGTTGAATTAAAAACCCCAAAATGCAGCGGGCCAATCAAACCCACCAACACTGGCTGAATAATAAAATAATAAAAATGTGAACACCACAGAAGGGTCATCAACTCTCCTGAAAAGTATAAAGCTGTAGCTACAACTCGAGCCACTAATGGACAAACGTACATTTTTAAGAACAATGTCAATGTCTTCACATGGCGAGACAATTTTTATTTCATTCCAAGATGAAGTAGTTTCCTGTATGGTCCGGGTCCACCCCACAGGCCCCTGAAGCCAAAAATAGATAAATATGAATCAATTATAGGCTGTGAAACGACCACTTTTGACATTTATCACAATTGCACTTGGAAGCTTGAGTAAATTAATGTATGTTAATGTACATACCTGAGAAGTCCCTGCCAGTATATGTGGGGCATCAGGTCTGCCTTCATGTGGTACATTATTCTGCTCTCCTTGCCTTGGTCAACAGGGAATGTCTCCAGTGGCTGTCCATTGTAATCAAATTCCGCCAGAACAACAGAGTTGTAGCTTGTAACCAAGGGGCATGATGTGTAGCCATCATACTGTAAGTAATAAACAGCAATGAATATGATTCAGTCGGTATGACTTAATTAATTTATTTAGTCGTTTATAAGACACTTTTATCCAAAATGAGTTACAGTGCATTCAGATACATAGGGGAAATCGGGGCAATAATCCGTGGGAAATAAAAACAAAGTTGTAATACTTTGCTATACTAGTAAAGTTCTAATTCTTATACTTTTCATTTCATCACTCACTTTTTTATCAGGCTTCTCGTTTTTCAGGACTTTGGTAATAGTTCTGTCCAGGATGGCAGTCTGTGCAGCTGAAATTGAAATATTCAGCGTTATTTTTGAAAACATTGGTTTCTCTATCGATGTGAAAAGAGGGGTGGATGAAACTGAATATTAGCATTATTCAGATCCATAGGAATTCACCCCTGGTATAGCTGAATAAATCAACATGAAAATATGACAAATAATAGAATATATTGAAAGTATAACATAATATATAGGATCCATTTTCATCAACTAAATAAATCTCACATGAATAAATATGAAATAAATATAAATAGTTGATACTGATGATACAGAGCAACTTAATGAGTTAAGACTAAGAAAATAGGAGGGGAGGCATAGCTCAGTGGGTAGAGCGGGTCGTCGAGGGTTGGCGGTTCAATTCCCCACCTCCAATTGCCACATGCCAAACCCCACAAATGTATTGATTGTAAGTCACTTTGGACAAAAGCATCTGCTAAATGTAATGATTCCATTTACTTGCCATAAATGGTAGGCCAATTCTCAAGCCTAATCAGAGCATATGTTTATAAACAACCATTATTTTATCTTCTGTGAACATACATGGTAATTACCATTAAAGTAGCAATGTGTAAGATTTAGCTCTTCTCAGTTTGTAGGTGGGAGACTTTAAGAATCGAAAAATCTCTAAATGGCTGTAGAACTGTGCAACTGTGTGATACAAATAGCATGGCTGGGTGGGTGGCATGAGTCATGGTACATTTGGGAGTGTCGATAGTACAATAGTGTAAACAAAAAGAGGTACAGTCTGACCAGCCTTTTTTATTTGTAGAATCAGTTATAGGATGTGGTTTTTATTGATAACATGATTGCAATCTCTTTCAATCAGCATGGACTACAGATAGGTCCAGGTTATTTTAAGCTACAAGGCAGTTGAAGTGTAACACATAGAAGAAGAAGGAACGTTTTGTACGTGTAACAAGTGGGTAATTCATCCACTCTGATTACAATCTACATTGAATCAAGTTCCATGGGGTGTGTTGCACAGAATTGTACCGTGACTCGCTGTAATATTTCATTTAAATTACTGTGCAATCCTGCACCGCACAGGAAACAGACCCAGGCAGTAAGGAAGTTGCAAACAAAGATGGGGCAACATCACACACACTACAATTACAATTTTGGAACGTTATCTTATTCAATTGGTCATTAAAAGTGTTGTGACATACCCACAGCAGCGGCCGTTTTGGCAGTTGGCAGGTTAGTGCAGTCTCCAATACCAAACACGTTTGGGTACTTCTTATGTTGAAGGGATTCTTTGTCCACGTTGAGCCAACCCGCCTCATCGGCCAACAAGCTACTTTTTATCACCTGAATCGGTCCCATTGGAGGAGTGACATGAAGCATTTCATACTGAAATAAAAAAGAAAAACACAAAAATAATGTCAAATGTGATATGTCAATTACAAATGTACATAGTTTACCTAATTAGGAAAGAACAGTTGTGGAAAAGCACCTGTAAAACTTTGGTTTCGCCGGGATTGTCGAGATTTTCGAACACAGCCTCCTGCTTGTCTGCCCGCACTTCAATGAGGTTGTTCCTCAGGTTCACTTGTAGGTCACGGCTCCTCACTATCTCCCACAGAACGTCAGCATACTTCTTGACCCCAAACAGCACCGGTAGTGAAGTGTTGTATATTATCTTGGCATTGGCCCTTTTCCCTGTCTTGCATTGGGACATAAGTAAGATTAGCATTGCAATCCGTCCCTTTATTTTCAAGTTCATCAAATAACTAAAAGTATTGGATCACCTTTCGTAGGAATGCATCTGTGAGGTACATTATCTTTTGTGGTGCTCCTGCACATTTCACAGGAGTGTTGGGGAATGTGAATATGGCGTTTCCCTCCTTGAAGTTCTGCAGAGCTTTCCATGTTTTCTCCACAGTTTGGATGGAGTAGTTTGAGCCAATGTTTGGATGGCCAAATGCCTCTGGCAGACCTTTTATCTAGATATATTGAAGAAGAAATGCTTGAATTACAATTTTCCAGTGGTAAAAACGTAATCTGGACAGGACTGCTAAAACGTTTATGTTACACTACCTTTTCATAATGGAGTTGGATACCAAGGGCAACAATTAAATACTCATATGATATCTGTTGAAGTAAAAGTAAAAAGGAACACTTACATGAATGTGAATTTTGACCATATGTTTAAGAACATGTCAAAGCTATATTGACCAATTATCAAGAAGAAAGAAACTCTAGTGACAGACAATACAAAGATCAACCATAGTCCTACCTCTTTCCCATTGTCTGTGATGACAGTGTTTGAGTCTGGGTTTATTTCTTGAACTTTGGATTTCACCCACTTTACTCCGGATGGCACAACACTTGCCGTTGGCCGACCAGAAGAGGCCACCGTTTTAGCA
>OMKI01057802.1:0-12946 GCA_900302315.1 Phycis blennoides | reverse complement strand
TATGTTGACTCACACACACTGATGAATTGATCAATGCATGAATGTCCATGGAATTAATGACTGTACATAGAATTAATGACAGTAAATTGACATAATAATTGTTAATGTATGTATTACTTGTATAAAGGATTTGTATTGGCCAGCTCAATTGTCCCCGAATCATTAACTGAGACAGCTGCAAGAATACTCTGTTCGATAGCCATGGGAAGTACAGAATATCCGCAATAATCAATATGCTCCCCTAGAATAATGAAAAGAAAGTTAGAGTAGTTCTATATCATGATGTAGCTCTCCCTTCGAAAGCAGTGACATTGTAATTGATGTTATTGTGATAATTGATGTTAATTGTGATGTGAATTACCTATAAGATTTACCCTTCCTGGTGCATGTGCATAAAAATTAGGAGATTGTCCATATTTTTTTTCAAATGCAGATTTCAACTTTTGCAGTCTGTTGGAAAGAGAAAACAAACAACGTTGTGCATTTATACAAATATAAAGATCGTTGGCGAGCATTGCCACATATCAAGTATTTCGAGTTCGCACAAAATATCTCCGATTCGGTATGCTACCTGTCATTGTCTGCAAAGTTGGTTTTGAGATGTGGCGGATTTGAGTCCATCTTCACTTGTTGAGCATTCCCCCAAGGCGTTCTTTGTGCAATATTACACGTGTTTGGCGACTAACTTTACAGACGTTTTTTTAAAATAACGCAACCATCAGCTGATGGTCACACGGCATCCCGGATGCGACAGCACTACATCTGGTGACGTATCATCTTCATTGAACTGAAGCTGTCACAAATGCGGAAGCGACTGAATGTTCAGTTCAGCAGAATCACCCATGCGCAAAAAAACGCAAGCTGCAAGGATATCTCGTGTACATAAAGTTACAGTGCTCAGCGCCACAGGCTACTCTACAGATTTATCAAATATACATAAACGTAATACAATCTTATAATTATGAAGTGTGTCTAACTGAACTTTAACACAAAGATAAAGAGGTTATTCCCAGTTCGCATTGACAATTGACTGCTATCTATATCAATATATTTAATATTGCAAATAAACTGCCTGGCAATAACATGTTTCTATTTGTAACCGTGTTAGGTTTTACATCCATCGGTTGTCTTTCCGTCGATAACAGCTGGCGATAGTAACTTTACACCGCAGTTTACACGCGTTGCCGCTGCTGATGCGCGCGAGTTTTCAAAGGAGACGAGTCTTCCCTTCCAGAAGCTAGCTCTCTAGCCTTTAGCTCACAACGTCCCCGTGAGTAAACAGTGGTGGTATTAACGTTAAGCAACCAGTGGAATGACTACCATCGTTGATCCACATACGTTACGACTACAATTGTAGACCGTATGGCTTTCTTTTGCGGAATGATCAATTTATTTGTTCATTCAGATGGATTATTATTGCTACGAATGCGTTAGCTCACAAATAGCTCCTTTAGTATTGTGAGCTATAAAGTAGATAACACTTTTTTTTTTTACAATGTCATTTTAACTTTGGTAAGCCCTGTGCTATACCACTGAATGCATTACAGTCATTGTTTTGATTTCGGTCATCATTTGAAATCAAAACGTTCAAATCAAACCGGGGCTGAGGCAGAACGTTAATGTTTGAGTTTCCCACAGCGTCTCCTCGACCACCTCACTTTGGGTCATCATGTCCATCGATTTCGACAGCGCCGCCCTTCAGACACAGCAAGATGAAGATGAATATGACCAGGAAGATTATGCGAGAGAACAAGAGGTACAGAAATTAGCTTAGGATACATCCACCCTGTACTAAATGTTTATTGGTGACATTGCACTTCAGCCGAGGTAACTGGATTTATTGAACGCTGTGTACTGGCAAAGTTATCATATTTTATACAGTAGGTCGTTGGTTATTTCTGCTTTGCCCAGCAGTTTACTAATGTTGTTTTTAAAGGTAGACGGTCAGTTTACAAATAAGCGTGCTACATTACTCATGCCTCAACAATCTGCTGTACCATGAAGCTGTGATATCATTGGCCCAGGAGAAAGGCCTCCTCCAAGGAGTGTCACACTGAAAAAAGCTCTTTCTCCTGTTTTCACTTCATGTACATGATTAACCACACTTGATTTGTCCTTCACGCAGTATGGTAACGTAGCATTATCGGTTGGAAAGGATAGATAGTCATCCTTTGTAGTTTTATTGGACAACACTTGAGTTTAGGGTAAACTGTAAATGGATGACTTTGGGGCATACAAATGGATAGAATAACCTGTATAATTTGATAGTGCGATGCTGAAAAAGTCAGTGAGGTGGAACGTCTTTCTCATAGCAGAATTATTCTGCTCCAGTTAACCCATATGCTTTGTTTAAACAACGGAGGTCTTTGGAAGGGAACCAGTACCTCATGGAGCCCACGGCATGCCATACATGTTTTGGATGTTTCCCACAGAAGGTTATGCTGAACTGTAGACTAGAGGAGCACTATCATTGGGCTTAACAGTCCATCACACCAAAGAACGTAGGCTGGATGTTGTGGACTATGGGTCATGGATACAGTGAAGGATGTCAAGTCCATTCAGCAGACCTTGTGGGAAGTAAGTCTAGCTGGTCTGGTGCTGCTGCATGGTCCATCAGCCCTGCTCTTGTCCTTAGGAGAGCCAGTTTACAGCATTGGACACTGGAGTTTAAATTATGCTTGTTATTTGAGTAGTTACATTGTGATTTCAGTGTACAGTGGGTATTCTATGTTTCGTAGGTTAGCAAGTTTGGTTGGAAAAAAAAATTATATATTTGCTCTGGTGGGGGACTGTCTTGTGCTGTCTCTGTTGCAACATGCTGTTATAAACTAGAACTTTGCTGTTTTGTTGCTGTGATTTGGCAGTAATGCTATTAATGCATAAGATGATAAAGGTAAAGAAACACTGCAATTTGAATGGTGACATTAAAGTTGAATGGCAATGTATACAATTACTTGATTAAGAATAATGTATGTATAATCTAATTTGAGTATCAGTTAAAGACAGTTTCCTATATTTAATGTGTTGTCTGTTGAAAGAAGTATCTCATGAAACCCGAGGTCTGGTGGTGAATGATTTTCTCTTTCTGCCCTATATTGTTATTGTGTTGCTAAGCAACCACAGTGAGTCATATTCACATGCTATTTTCCAGTTGCACAAGCTGCTCACAGACCTTCCAGATGACATGCTGGAGGACAGCCATGACACCACCCCTGAGTTAGAGTACTCTACGTGCAGTAACAACAACATCAACAACAGACAAGGGTAACAGTCACACCTCATATACAGAAATAGATTGTAACGTATTATTTAATTCTAATACAATTCTTGATCTCTTGGGTTCGCAGTCGACAGCCTGAATGGACCCAACAATCTGAATTCTCTGACCATCCCAAACGAAACTCATACGAGGTTGGTCAGACTTGTGTTGTTAAACTGAATGGATTTGAGGACGTGTTGATCTTCTACTGAACTGTAAATCCTGTGTGTGGTTTCTAAAGAACTGCGAGGATGACTACAACAGAGGCCCTCGGCAGCATGAGGGCCGCCAGGGTGAAGCGCTTCACATCAACGGCTACGGCAGCCTCCCGCAGAGACCGCCTCTGACCCCCGCCTGGAGCCAGCAGCCTCAAGGTGGGCCGCTCCAGCCAACACGGCCAGGCGTGTAGCAGCATGTCTGAGGTGCTTCTACAGAGACCAGTGAGTTCTCCTCCACATGTGGTTTCCTCCACAGAAGGCTACGGGCCACAGCTGTTCCCCCGCGGAGTCGCTGATCGTTTGGAGTACGACCTGGAGGGAGGAGACGGGAACCAGCAGCCGTTGGAGAGCCGAAGCAACGCAAAGAAGCATTTCCAAGTGAGCCGGCAAACTTTCTTCTTACTGCGGGATGTCGAAGCAACATTGTCATTTGCGTTGAGTGCTATAAAATGTTCAAAACTAGTGTAACTTTAGACTTGATAAATGCTATTCATCCACCAAGAGACCTTTACCATCTCTTAGCATTTAGTTTGTCTGGTATGCTTGAAACTGAGTCAGTGAAAAGTTAGCTGTGGTTTTATTGAACTGAATGGGTATGGTTATGCGTAGTTCTACCTGAAGGCCTACTGTTGATGAATACTTTGCATCTACAACATTGTTCTATTGCTATTATTCTATAGGCTCACAATTGCATATGTATTTGTTTTGTCCAAGTGATGATAAGGGAATTTAGGACGTCCTTGTCACTGACAAAACACATTCTCCTGACTCAAATTCTGTATCTTCTCACAATCTGTACTTTCAGAACATCAATGATCCTGGATCAGCAGAAAGAAGGGTGGCTCACTACAAGGCTAACTACAACCCTCATAAACCTGCTGGTCAACCACAGACCCACAGCGGTCAAGGCCCTCGGCAAGATGAGCCATTTGAACAGCTGCAAAGAGAATACCTTGACACTGCACACAGTGAGTCTCACAGCATGCATTCTGAAACGGGGACAACTCCTGTGCTCAATACTAGTATCACTATCATTTTGTGCAAGGCATTCAAGTGGCTGCTGAACTTAAAATGCGACTAAGTATTTCTGGTAAGCAAGTATGTTAAAGTATCCATGGTTAGACTGAATTCAGTGGGCAATTTATTATATATGAATGTAGGTGGATTGTCTTTCTCCAATATTACCAACATAGAAAATTGCCACATAACAGGCTTTTGACATATTTAAATGAAGCCTTTATGTAAGGTCCATTTAGCATAAGGTTGAATGGTGCATGTATATTGTGACAGTGAAAGGTCCATTTAGTTGCATCTTGCAGAACGGAATCTAATATTCATAAGTATGTTGTAATTTGTATATGATAATGAAACATGACATGACATTGACATGAAAATAATAGTCAATGGGGTTTCCTTACCGTAGAATGAGCCTACTCAGGGGCCAGGTCCTCTTCCATGTTTCTACAGTCATCCAGAACAGACCAACGGCTCGAGCAGGAATGCGTTTATAATCAAGTCAAAATAAATTGGTTCTGGGCCGTGAGTTCTTAGAAAGTGGGGGGGGTGTATTATTTAGTACCGTCAGTGTCTAAGAGTGCATGATGTGCAATGTTTGTATATCAAAGAGTTTGTGGCCATCAATTGACATGCATTATGTCCCAATATCCCAGCTCCCATAGCTGTGTCTTTGTGACCCAGGTGAGCACATACAAAGCCCTGGCGCGCTCTAATACTGCCCACAAAGGAACAAATCCACACATTTTGATTCTGTGTTTACGCGCCACAGCGCATTCTCACAGACTTAAGAGACTTAGTCACACAGTTAGAATGCTGTGTGAAGCCGGGCTGTGTTACAGGTAGTGTGATGGTTCTGAATTCTGAGTACAAAGCACCATTTCAATAAATGGCAATGATAAGTGTAGGAGGGTACCTTAAAGATTGTGTGAGTAGTCTTGGTCCTAATCACTGTAACAAGAAGACCTGACCCTCAGTAGGCTACATGCAGATCTATTTAGAACATGCAATTTGACAATCACACACTGACAAAAGTTTGTGAATCTTTTCAGTGTGAAGTCTGAGAAAATCCACTGCTACAATCCACTACTACTGCTTATCTGCCACAAAAGTATCAGTCTAAGTGAAAGATGTTTTGTTTTTTGTGATTGTGTGCTATTACAATATGACCCTAAACTGTTTTCACACCAGGGGGTGTTTTTTAACATTGGAACACAGCCTAAGCATTCACTTCTGATTTAGAATGAAGAGCTCAGTTCCTGGTTGTAGGAATGTTGTAGAACGAGTCAACTGAGAACACATTAAACTTTGTCCCCACTGAGCCAGTCCAACCGTTGGGTGGAAACAATACAAAATCCACAGTTAGATCCCAAATTCCCCAACGTGTTCATGAACAGTTGACCATAAATAATTCTATATGCTTGTCTCTCAGTCTCTGCGTCTGTAAGCATGTGCAGTGGTGTGTGAACACAGGGTGCTTATGTTCAAAATCAGTTAAAATAACACACCCTCCTACACTTATTGAAGTGTTGGATTGAGACTGGATTTGATTCAATCTTCACTTGTTCAGTATTCCCCCAAGGCATAGCGTTCTTTGTACATTATTACAAGGTTCTCGTGGTAACTTAAAACCGTTTCTTTAAAATAATCAGTTGATGGTCACACGGCATCCCAGATGCAACAGCACTACATCTGGTGATGGAAGCGACTGCATGTTCAGTTCAGCAGAATCACCCATGTGCAAACAAACACAAGTTGCAAGGATATCTCTTGTACAAAAAGCTACAGCTGCTCAGCGCCAAAAGGCTACTGCTGCATTGATTGGTCAATGCACCAGAGGTGTGCAGCCTCCTTTAGGCTACTGCTGCATTGATTGGTCAATGCACCAGAGGTGTGCGGCCTCCTTTAGGCTACTGCTGCATTGATTGGTCAATGCACCAGAGGTGTGCAGCCTCCTTTAGCCACAGAGTCTCATCAGTCTGACTTGGGTCAGAGGCCGTGAGGCTGCTTAAGCAAGCCATCAACCACACACTGTTGGTATTCAGAATGTAACTGTTACAACAACTGCAAAACGTTATGTTATCAAAAGCAACTTTAATTCGCCTACTGCAGTGCAAGTAAACATTGGCTTGTAGTACTGCTTGCTATGGAGATGAATAATCAATACATAAAACCGATAGTGGTCATTCTTGGAGTATCTATGAATTGATCACCACTATTGATGAAATATATGAAATATGAGGACTGTTTTGAAAAATCTAAATAGGCTGTTACCTCAGCCATGTCCTACAACATGTACCGTGATCATGTTATGTTATATAACAAAGATACCCGATTGTGATTGGTTAGACTGATTTATTTGCAGGCTAAAGCCGTAACAACTCAAATTAGGGGTAATTTAAATGTATGGTCCTTTTTTGCAGAGAAAATTACATTATTTTGGATGTACCTACTGGCACCTTACACAATACAGGCCAGCAGCGTTGTTGGGAAGGGATTCAGTTGATATCAATCTGAAACCTCAGCGCTAGCTGCCACCAAAGTGTTACCCACTGGACCTTTAATGTGTGTGTTTCAGACAGCACTGAGGGCCAGCAGCTGGCTCAGCTGCAGGTCCTCCACAAGGCTCAGCAGAGACAGATAGAAGACCTGGAGCGCAAACTGGAGGATTCAAGGCGCAACATGCGTTACCTTGAGCATCAGTTTGCAATCGTTAAAGGTAACTTGGTAATATTTTCTATATTCACAATTGTTAGCGTTATTCAGGATTTAGCACTAACAGAAACAATGATGCACCTCTCCCTGAACAAAACGGCAATAGCTAATATTGTCTTCAATAATGAACAGATGAAAAAGATGGCCTAGCAGTGAGCCTGAAGGAGTCGAGCCAGTTGGTGGAAGAGGCCAAGGGGAGAGAGGTGCAAATGCAAAACAAAGTCAAGTCCTTGGACCTGCAAGTGCAGTCACTGACAGAGCGAGACCATGAGGTGAGTCTGCTGTGCAGTGCTGCAGGATTCACTGTTAAATGGACTGCGTTTACATTGCGCTTTTTAGACTAGTGGCCACGCAAAGCACTTCAAAATGATTGCCTCGCATCACTCATTCATACATGCAGTCATAGACCCATGGCAGTGTCAGCCGTGCAAGGTGACGGCCCGTCAGGCGCAGATACGGTGAGGTGTCTCGCTCAGGGACACTCGCCACTCGGCTAGGATGAGCCGGGGATTAAACTAGCAACCATCCGTTTGCAAGACAACCCGACCTACCTCCTGCTGCCGCTGTTGAGCACACCATGTGCTGAATTTTAACACCAATGATAATTAGCATTATACCTGAAAAAAGAAAAGATACATTAACTGGTATTGGCAAGACGTGTGGAGTAAAGATGCTGCCTAATGCTTGCTTGCGTTTTCCCCCTAGAATCTAAAGCAGCAGAGGATAGCGGAGGCTGCAGTGGACAGCATGAAGCAGCAGATGGCAGAGCTGTGTCGCTCGGAGGCGCTGTCCAGAACGCGGCAGCAGCACGACCGAGACCTGGCGGTCATGAAGGAGCAGCACGACGCTTCGCTGCTGGGACTGCAGCAGAAGCTGGACTCCAGCAGCCAGGCCCTGAAAGACCAGGTCAGCTGAGACACGTGATGTCAGTGTTCACAGGAACATTTGAAGGTCTCAGACGTTTTCACGGAGGATATCGCACGTGGATTCACAGTCTTTGCAGTAGGCAGCGGGGTGCAGGCAGCGCGAGCCCTGCAGCTGTGCATCAGTTGTAATCGTCGATAGAGCCGACGTTGCATAGAACGTCGAAAATACCCGCGTTAAACGTTGTGGTCCTCGTTAAAACAGCCGCAGAGATTTGCATGGCGGAACATTAAGAGGCAACAGGCGCCGGCCAGCAGGCGCCTGTTTAATGACGGCGTGGCGCGTTGCAGACGGAGGTTGGCCAGAGGTTGCGGGAGCAAGTGAGGCAGCTGGAGCGCCAGAGGGAGGAGGAGCAGCTGGGGCGGGCCGGGGTGGTCAACGCCCTCGCCCAGCGTCTGGAGGAGACGCAGCAGCAGTGTGCCAAGCTGCTCCAAACAGGTGCCCTGCATGTGTAAACCCTCCGCAACGCTTGGCTGGCAGCCCAAACACAAAGTGTTTCACATTCTGCTGTGTTTTTAGAAGAAGATCAACGTTTTTCATTGTTTTCCCACGTGAAGGGTCAGTGCAGGAGATGAGCCAAATGCAGATCAAGCTGCAGCAAGCTCAGGCGGCAAAGTCTCTGTGTGAGAACATGAACAAAGTGTTGCAGGTTTGTTTTGATTGATTTGAAACCGTCATACATGTTCTGCTGTTTAGTCAACGCTGTGGCACACAGACACATACAGGACATCTGCAGGTAGACTGCCAATCTGAAACCAATGTGCTGGGTGTCAGAACACAGTAACCACTACTGCATATGTCCTTTCACAAAAGCCCTATATCGTCCATCACTGACCCCCCCGCTGATGTTGTGCATTGTGCAGGAGGACCTGAGTGACCTGAAGGAGCAGATCACCCTGTACGAGTCTGCGGTGAAGCACGGCGTCATCGCCCTGGACCCCAGCCACGGCTGGGAGCAGCACCTCTCTGAGTCCTACGTCGAGCTGGGCATCAAGAGCGCCAACCGGAAGAAACTCCGGCTGCACAGGTAGGCAGCCAGCGGCCCTGCCGACACCGCTACAGAGAACAACGCGACAAACTACACCAACACAGTCACTTTCGTCCATGGCAGGATTACAACTCGGGGGTTAAATATAAAAGCAGTTGCTTGGCCCGTCGTTCTTTCCACTCTGGCAGGTAAAATGACAAAATGTGTTTGGGCCCCCGTCCTTGGGATCAGTGTTTGCCCGGGTCTGGGCAGTGTGACACCTGGCTGTGTGTGTCTGTGTGTCTGTGTGTGTGTCTGTGTGTGTCTGTGTGTCTGTGTGTGTCTGCGTGTGCGTGTGTGTGTGTGTGTGTGTCTGTGTGTCTGTGTGTCTGTGTGTCTGTGCATGTGTGTGTGCGTGTGCGTGCGTGTGTGTGTGCGCGGGTTCGAGCAGCACCGTGTTGGCAGAGCTGGCCACGCCCAGGCTGCCTCCGGAGGAGCAGGTGACCCAGCTGCGGGGGGAGCTGCAGCGCTGCCTGTGCAGCCTGAAGGCCAAGAGGCAGCGGATCGGCCAGCTGCAGCAGGAGCTCCAGGCCTCCCAGAGCAGCGGCGGCCCGCTGAACACACAGCCGCCCGCTGCTAGCCCACCCTCACCGGTGAGACACGCGGAGCCCTGCGCAGCACAGGACCCGTGTGTATTTACATTCACATTACAGATCATTTGTGTGCTGTAATGGGTAATTACATGTTTCTGCATGACATGCTTTATTTGCAACATAGTTGATTATATATGGTATTGGTAGTAATGGTGTTATTACATGAATGTATATATACTGTATATCACCATGAACCAGTATAGCTATGCTATGTCAACATACTATATCATACTCAAACCTGTACTTAACAGGACATGGCGACAAACAGCCATTGGTGGATGGGGTTCAAATGTTGTGTTACATCATACCTTTCTTGCCTACATTGTGTTGTTATGTTATTGATCATTCTCTTTAGATTTATTGTTGCTGTTATAGCCATGCTGTTGTGTATGGTATTCGATCACCCAGTAATGCAGGATTTCGAATCGTCATCCTAATGGCACGTTATGTGTGTGTGTGTGTATGTGTGTGGGTGTGTGGGTGTGTGTGTGTGTGTGTGTGTGACAGGTGAGGACCAATCCTCTAGACCTGATGGGTGCACCTCAAGGAGACTGCACGGGACCACAGCAAGACATCCAACAGCTGAAGGAACAAGTGGAGGTTGGTGACCAAACACATCATCATTACACATAGACATATAGAGACCGTCCTTCAGAACAAACAAAACCCTTTTCATACAAATCCTTTATTTATGTATATATGTGGATATATATTGAATTGCAGACCCTGGAGAGGAAAAATCTGAGCCTGCGTCAGAGCGAAGAGAAAGTGAGGGCAGCCAACACAGAGCTGTGCTCCAAGATGAGGGAGATGATCCAGGAGCTGGACCAGGAGAAGCAGGAGGCTGCACAAAGGTAGCTATCTGAGGATACATGGATGTCTGATGGATGGAGATATTAGACATATGGAGACATATTTTCGAGCTATTTAATTGTAACACCATGAACACTGCGCTTGTAACACAAAGCTCAACTACTAATACCAACTCAGCGTCTGAGTTGGTATTTCTACATTCATGAAGCTCAAGCTACTGGTGAGTGACCAGTCCCTGACTTTCCAGGTACGAGCGCATCCAGCAGCAGTACAGGGATGACGTGGTCAACCGGGTCAGGTCAGACCTCTCTGAGGAACACCAAGCCCAGATCGATCAGCTCATCTCTCAGCACCAGCAGCAGGTCCAACAGCTCCAGTATGTCCCCCCCCGTCCTCCCAGAATCCCTTATTCCCCTTACCCTGACTGCTTATGACATTTTTACAATTTAAGGGATTGACCAATCATTTTACACAGAGTGCAACTGGCTGAGGCCAACGATAAGATGCTGGGAGTGCAGGAGTGCTACATATCCGTCTGTAAGGAGAAGGATGCGCTGGAGGAAAGACTTGGCAGCAGCGCTGAGGATGCTCTCACCAGAGAACAGCAGGTATGGGCCTCACTGCGCCTTTTTGTGAGAGGTGACAAGGTGAGTAACATCAGTGCTTCAGCCAAAGAAATGGCTTAAAAGGCTAATGAAGGGTCATTTTTCTCATGTAGACAATAGCATTTCTATGGTTAAGGACCTCCAAATAGGTCTTGGGCCAGTTGAAGAATGAGGAGAGAGTTCTGCTTGTTATAATGAATGAAACAGAACATTTAGGAGAATCGACATGTTCACTACTAATGTGTGTGGTTGTAGTCACGGTAGTTAGTCTCTGGGTTAGGGACATTTGTATAGGGCTGGAACCTAAAAGTTAACTGCTCGAATCGTCCAGTCCCAAGTCGACTCAAATGATGTCAGTTGAACACTCACCTCTGTGTTATAACAATCTGATGTTGGGTCAGTCGAACACTCACCTCTGTGTTATAACAATCTGATGTTGGGTCAGTCGAACACTCACCTCTGTGTTATAACAATCTGATGTTGGGTCAGTCGAACACTCACCTCTGTGTTATAACAACCTGATGTTGGGTCAGTCGAACACTCACCTCTGTGTTATAACAATCTGATGTTTGGTCTAACGAGTGACTTGACAGGCAAGGGCTGCAACATCAAAACTCATATCTTGACTATCTTGATTATTGTAACGAGATCTGGTCAGTGTGTGCACGTCAACTCAAGAGTGTTGTTTTGAATGCAAAACAACAACACTATCGATTGCTGTTATTGTAAGCAAGGACTCAAGGACGTAAATCAACAATAAGTCGAGATCAACAGTTGATTGATCTGGCATGTATTGATCTGGTCACTCCAAATTAAAGTTGGAGAGATATTCAGACATTCACGCGCCGTAATACAGCGATCTTAAGGGGGAACCGATGGGACAATTGGATCTAATGGAAAAGTGAAACCGAAAAACACTGTGACAGCGGGGCTCAAAGCAGTGATCCCGGTCACAAAGCAGTGATCCCGGTCACAAAGCAGTGATCCCGGTCACATAGCAGTGATCCCGGTCACATAGCAGTGATCCCGGTCACATAGCAGTGATCCCGGTCAGGTTCCAGCCAGTGATGCCGCTAGACGCTGCAGGGTGGGACCAACAGAGCTCTCTGCTTCCAGCTTTAGATCGCTTTGTTGAGGGGCTTGAATTTAATATCCTTCTATTGTATTTTAACATCGATGCTGGTGTAATGGCATGGTTGGATTTAGCCTATGGGATCTATGGTGCCCGTCACTTAAACTTGTATTTGTAACTTTGTTTCCATAAAACTGTAAAAAAAAAAAATCAAAATAAATAAAAAGACTAATCGCCAAGTTATCAATTGAACTGGAGAATTGGGAGTGGACTCCTGAGTCCGGTACGGCTCTACATCGTCATGGGCTGGCTTTTCTGTGTACCTTTTTAAGATAAAAGAGGAGAGCAGCGCTGCCCTGGAGACCCTGAGGAGGCAGCTGGAGGCCCAGCACCAGGCCTCCGTCGCCCAGGTGAAGGCCCACTGGCTGAGTGAGCAAGAGGCGGAGATTCAGCGGCAGGTCGCCTCTCTGGTGGCCTCCGCCAAGGCCACCTGGGAGGAGGAGCAGCAACAGGTAACGCTCCCCCCCCCCCCACTCCTCAACATCAAGCCCTTGTCAGCGCCGTGAGGATATTAACCGGAGGCACCGCTGCTTGTGCCCAGACTGAGGAGGAGGAGGAGGAGGAGGAGGAGGCGGGCCGGGCGCGGCGGCAGACGGCCGAGGCGTGGTCTGAGACGGAGGACGCCCCACCCGGCGCCACGCTGAGC
>OMKI01057801.1:9141-19516 GCA_900302315.1 Phycis blennoides | reverse complement strand
TTATTTAAATACGGTTACATGAGTAGTTACACGACCAAAGTATGGTTACACAAAATGAAACATGGCAATTTTCTAAGCGGATAAAAAGGATAACTATAATGTATGGCGGAATAACACCTGGGAGCACTTCGACGTCGGCGCAGTAATCCCGTTACTTCCGTCAATAGAACCAACGACTACAGGTAGTGCAGGCGACGGCGTGCAGGGGATTACTGTGCTGATGTTGAAGTGCTCCCAGGTGTTATTCCGCCATACATTATAGTTATCTTTTTTATCCGCTTAGAAAATTGCCATGTTTCATTTTGTGTAACCATACTTGGGTCGTGTAACTACTCACGTAACCGTATTTAAATAGGGAAAACGTGGAAGTGCTTGGTCGCTTCTAACTTCACCCCCGTTTGGATCCTAAGGAATATAATGGGCCAAGCTACATGCTACCAAAGTAGCGCTGCGCGCCAGAGCGATTGAGTGCACGCACGAAGGCGAGAGAGGTGTTTATCAACTGGTCTAAGATCATGAAGGAACATAGTTCAGTAGGGAAAAACGGTGGCGTTTTCCTTTAAATGAACCAATAAACAGAAGCTCCTGTACCCCCAGGCTCATCCACTGTACCTGGGTGTACCCCGTGGAGCTTTACCCGCCCTTCTTTGGATACTACTTCTTCAATGCCATGCTGGTCGTGCTGCAGATTCTCCACTTCTATTGGGCGGTGCTCATATCAAAGATGCTTTACAAGTGTCTCTTTAGCAAGGTGAAACAGTGTGGTGCAATGACATCTGTGAAATCTGTGAGAGCGTGAAGTGGGTTCTGCATTATGTGCACATGTTGTCCAGTGATGTGTATATATATAATGAATGGTAACTAAGGATACAGAGGCCTACATTTACTTAATGTATGTAAATGTAGTTAAAGTATGTAGTAAGTACTTCATGACCTTGTTGTTGGAGGAGGTAAATGAGCAGTTAAAAACATAAAATATAAATATTATAAAATGATGTAAAAGTATTAAATATACCAGTATATATATATTTAATACAAATAAATAAATACATTCCTCATTATTTATAATTTGTGTGTGTGCCTGCAGCTGGAAGGAGATGACAGAAGTGATGAGGAAGAGGAAGACAGTGACCCCCCGAAGGAGGGCTACCTGAGGCTGAATAATGGCTGTCGGGCCAGAGGCCAGGCCAACGGACACTGACCTGGTCGGACAGAATACAGTGAACATGGTTTACTGTGGAAGAGGATATGTGCAATGAGATTCAAACTTCATAGTTTACAATTTCCATTGGCTTTTCCTATGAGTTTCTAGTAGCCAGGATTCACGTTAGATTATATAGACCATATGTAATACTTAATAAATCAAGTGGAAAACAAAAATATGGTTTTATGTACTTTGTCCTATAATAAGGGTGATGTAGGAATGTTATATATATACATACATACATACATAGGCTACATACATACATACATACATACATACATACATACATAGCCTATATACATACATACATATTCGAATCGAACTCGAGTCTTCGAATTAAATCAAAACGAGATGATGAGATGAAGATGAAGCAACACGTCTTTCTAGCGTGTAAGGTTGTAAATTGCTATGTGTAGTACCTCATTATCTCGTTATTTTTACAAGTGAGCATTTAACATTTGCACGTGCTGGTCCAGTGCACAATTTGTATGCAAATGTTTTATGAGGTGCGGTACACTGCTGCCCTCTAGCGACGTCACTGTGAAGCAGGAACCCGACTGTGGACGACGCACCGTTACCATGACAATACCTAACCAAACGTTACCACGAGTGAGAAACTTCAAACGTGTCTGAAGTGAGCTTGAGTCCGTTTTTTTCTTACAACTACAAGATGGCAAATGTCAGAAGTTACTGCCTGAACGTCCGAGTTGGAAACTGGAACGAGGACATGTACTTAGCAGAGGTGAGTGAAAGGAAGACACCAGCCATGCGGGCCCGCTGCAAACTTTACCTTAAACATCCAACGCAGGCCTACAGGCTGTCGATGTATCTCATGCCTTTCAGGAAGAGCTGAACGACTTTCTGGAGAGACGGGAGAGGGGCGAGCTAGCTGTCCAGAGAAGCAGCTTCCTGAAAGAGAACATCCTCAAACAGGTAGAGTGGTGCTCCGACTAGTTGTTTAAGGATGTAGTGGTACACATAGATGTAGTGGTGTTGGTCTACCCCTTAAAACACACCCCACAATGCCACACAAGGGTCAGGGATGTAGGGTTATGGATGCTTAACCTGCTGTAGGCCGATTGCAATGCAGAATTGACTATCAATTGATGATGCTGATATAACGAATCTAGAATGACCTCATGGGCCTAGCAATCTAACCATGAACACAGTAGGTCTAAAGGGGTAATTTCCAAGGGGACCCCAACAATGTTGAAAGAGTGCTAATTTGTTCCCCACGATAATTCAGCATAACGTCCTGCGATCTGACGATCTGACTTCGCAGGCCGGTTCGTCTCCCAGTAGCAGACATGACTGGCTTAAAGTTAACATACGGTGTATATAATTGGCTCATAGGCCAATTTTATATGACTCATTATTTCCTCTAGACATGTTATTTATTTCATACATATAAATATAGTATGTGGTGATATGCGATGAATCAACTGTAATGCCTAATGTGACCAGCAGAGGGAACTATTTAATTATAGGACCATGGTGTAGGTTCGGGGCACGGGGAGGAGCTACAGAGTTGCTACAGGCTGAGGATGTTCATTGTTACATTAAAGTTTGAGCACAAGCTCATTGTGGATTAAAATTAAGTCTCATCTTTAAGACTTGAATAACACATAGTATAGGGAAGAAAAAAAAACATCTGTATGTATGCGTGCGTTCCCAGGTGAATCTCGCCGTGTCGACAGACGGAGGGTTACACTTCAGCGACACTGTGATGCTCGTTAACATGGGCAGCCCCAGCAGGGGGCGCACTGCAGTCAGCATCAATGCAGACGCTGGCAGTTTGACGAGACCCCCTAGTCCTGTCATTCAAGCCCCGTGTGGGGTCAGCGCTGGTCAAAATATACAGCCCTGCACTCGCACTGCCTTTACCATTACCAGGTAACACATGCACACTGGCCAAACATGTAATGCATGGCAGCGCGTGTATCTGTTACCATCCAAATGTATGTGAGGTTGTTGTGGCGGTGGTTAAAATGCTTGCTATGTCTCTTATTTAGCGTAGATGGCGCTCCCTCTGGATCACCTCTGCATTATGGGCAAAGTTTTGCTCTGAGAACAATGAGCGGATTTGCTAGTGGAGTGAGTAACCATATACTGCTAATGATAAGACATGTACTGTTTTATCATTAGCTCTGTGTGCTGGGGCATGTTGACCTGTTGCATTCCATTCAGTTCAGATTATTTGCCTTTGTATCACCTTGCGGGGAACTCATTAACTCTGACCAGTAAAATAGTTTTTGTTTCTTTGACATGTCAAACCAATTTGCCAAAGTAACCGTTACCTTCTGCAGCTCAGCTCGAACGCTTGCACATGAACAACTTGACTGAACACTCACACCTTCTGCATCACCACCACATTTTCGATGCACATATTTTGCATTCCTTTAGAACCTCCCGACGTTGCTTTTTTAGAGTAAATGGATTCACATTTTCGTTGTTTAGGTCACTGGGTATTTCTCCTGCTCCTGATTAGGTCATCAGGAGCAGGCCACACTCTGCCCGTGCGTCGCATTCACACTGGATTGAAAGTATGACCGGGTAGACCTCCGCTGTTTGGACGATGCGTCGGGTTGTTCCTCGAGCCCAACGGCAGACTCGGTGACGGCGACCCTAAACGTGCTTAACCTCTGTGCGCTTGTGCGCTTTTCTTTTCTCCCTAGCTGCGTCTGACCAGTGACCTGCGGACCTTTCAAAGGGTAGGTCTCTGGATATTGATTGTCAATGTTGTGTTATATTAATAAAGGGAGGTGGTGGTGGTGGTGAGTATCGACTGTCCCATGATTGCATAGACCCGTGTTCTCTCTTTGATGCCCGAAATGTATTGCTAACGTGATGCTGCGAGTTGTGCTTACAGAGCGGGCTTGTGGGAAGGCTGTTGTGTCCCCGACGCCCGTATGGTGAACATATAGCACACTATTTGGGGAACAAGTGAGGCAGGCAATAGGAGGAATTCAGACACTAGGTCCGGGTTGAAGTCTTATCGGTGTAACATGTGTTGGTCGCGTAAACAAGCCGACACACACAAGAGTGTCTATCCAGATATCTGGATGGCAAAATAACAACCATCCAGATATTTAAGTTTGTTGTGTTTGTGTTTGCAGTGTTGCCAATAATATATTCCCGAATATGACCACGGCCTTACATTGTTCAAAAACATTGTCCTTCATCAGGAAGTGAAAATCCTGAGCGTTGGTCCATCGTATAATTTTTAAATTTTTGGAAAAGGCTTTCAGTGGGATCCGGCCGACCTGCAGAGAGAAACAGAACAGCGACTAGCGAGATCAGGACGGTCTCACGAGGCTCATCGAGTAGCGCAACAGGAGCCACCTTTGTACACTCAGATTTTGGACAGCACTCCAAAATAAAAGCCCCCCAAATGCGTGGTCGCCCATCCGTGTGCGTGAAGGCCGTGGCGCCGGGTCGCCGTTGCGGGGATTTCATCACGCAGCTTTTTTTCATCTCCCCTGTCCTGCATGGGTCCTGCGCGGTCGGGGCGGTCCCTCAAACTACGGAGCGAACGCCTTTTCACACGATTTCAGACGGACAAAGTTGTTGCTGACATTTCTTTCCTTGAATTTTAAGTATGCCAAGAAGTCCCGCCTCCAGGAAGTGAGTTTGAATGATGATAGTTCCTTCCTGTCATGGTGGAAGATTGTGCACTTTGACCCACAGGAGAGGATTGAATGTGAGGGTCTGCCTGTCCCTGTAAGTTTGACTGCATATCTATTTGCTCTATATGAACTTAAAACTTAAAACTTAAATCGTCCTTTCCTCATGCACCTAGTCATTCTTGCTATATTCATATGCTATATTTCGAGATTATAATGAATATTATAACGTTAGATATCAATATATCTTCCATGTAGAGATACAGTATATTTAGCCTTTTTGTTATTTAATCTCATAAGACATTTTGACTCTTTGGCCTATGATGAGATTAACACAACCACATAATTTCTGCCATATTTGATGTCCTGCCATGTCTTAACCTTTGTACAAACTGTGTCAAATCTTAAATCATTTGACACAGTTTGTCAAATAATTTCTAATCATCATCATCATTTTCAATATTATCATCATCCTCTCCATGGTCACAGCTGACAGTATGATTCACCGTCATACCTACACAACATTCCTCTGTTAAATACAGGACCAATGTCGTCAATAAGCAATACATGTAATACCCCTTTTATCACATTGTCTTGCAATAGCATTGCCATACAGATCACTGATGCATATATTGTAATTAAAATCCCAACAGGCAAATGTTCAAGTGTTAGTCATACACTGCAAGACAAACCAGGCTCTTGCCGTTCTGGGTGACCAAGTCCTTTGGTAATGACCTGTTCAATACTAAACAACAACATTCTATTTTTTAAATTTTTGACCTGTGGTTAAGTACGTGGTTTTTGCAGGACTGCATATGGCCGCGAGTCTGAAGTGACAGCACACACCTTCTTGGATTCGCACAAGGCTGAGTGTGACAACAACCACTGGCTAATATCCACCTCTGACCCTGAAGGGCCGGGGCTTTTACTTGTGGACCACCAAAAAGAAACAACAGCCGACACTACAGAACCACACAGTCTGACCCAAAATGAGTGACCTTGCCTTTTGAAATAGTAACAAAGTGCAAAATTTATGTTTCACACCGAAGATGTAAAACCAAAATAAAACGTATTAAAATGCTCCATATTTTTGTTAACACTCTTTATTTTAAAATCACTCATATGCTTACTAGGTCCTCATATGCGGCACGCCTGTAATGAATCAAATGGATTACAAATTAACCTCATGTTATAATCATTTTAAATTGTTACAATTTCCTGTTGCCTTTACATCACAAGAAACATTCATAATCGCCTGCTTCCTGGAAGCTGTGAGCTGATCCAAGTCCAGCAACAAATCATTCATTTAAAGGCATGATTGTTCTTAGTGTGTCTTCTATCCAACAAGGGTATTATCAAATCTTGTCTACAAAGTGTTTATTTTTATGGTGGAGTTTTAGGATTAAGATACTGTGAATATACACCATGCAAATATGCCATGGGAACTCCCTCAAAACTAATTCCTGTGTTAGGGGTTTGTGTGAGTCTCATCAGCATAGAGTGGAACTGGTAGAGTCCTTGGCCTTCTTCTGCCACAGAGATCCGATTTCAGAAACTGCGTAAACAGTGAGAGGACAGTGAGAAACAGTCATGTTGAACAAAAATCGAATTTACATCTCGACATAACAATGTCAACATTTTACTTGGGGTTTTAGCAAACCAGCCAAATCCTTTAGTGGTGAAAAAGCTAAGCTGTAGTCTACGTAGAAAGTCCAACAGCTGTTCTTCTTAGGATGACAGAAGGAGCAGAGGCGGCAGTAGCTCAGTGGATAGAGGGGGTGGACAGAGCGGGTCGTCCCCTAACTGTAGGGTCGGCAGTTCGATCCCCTTGATCCCCCTCCTCCCACTGTCCACATGTCGAACCCCACAAATGTACTGATTGTAAGTTGCTTTGGACAAAAGCGTCTGCTAAATTCCCCCTTACACCATCACTTGCCTAAGTATGAAACACCATCGCTCCTCCACCTAAGTATGAAACCCCATCACGTGCACGTTGGGTTTCTTTACCTGAGCATGAAGAAATGATGACTCCACTCTCCCCTCCCCAACTAAGTCATCCATATGTAAGGCACCTGACTAGATATGCTTATGATATTCAAATACTCCGGATCTAAGGACCTTTTCGAGGAGGAGCATCACGATGAAAATCAAAACACACTTGTTAGTTTAACTTAGAACAATAGCCGGCATTTATTAAACATGAACCATTCAACACACTGTGATTTTTCACTTTTTTGTGTCCTTTCAGTTGTGTAAATCAAAGTACTTGTGTAGCCCAAAAATATAAAATGAAAGTACCTATTCAGAGCTCTGATAAAATAAACCTACCCGGGTAGTAGCCCTGACCCACAGCAATTTTGGGCCCTGGAAAACCACCTATCCTACCACATCCGGGGCGCGGGACAACGCATCTGCCTTTACATTGTCCATGTCCCTAATGTGGTGAATCTGTAGATTGTAAGGTTGCAAAAACAACGCCCAACGCATCAGGCACTGATTTGGATTCTGTAATGAGTTCAGAAAAGTTGTAGAATTCATCAATTTCCCAACCAAGGACGGAAAGGGAGTTGGCGGAAGGTTTGGCGTGAGGATTCTGGTGACGACTTGAATTACAATAAAACAATTAAACAAACCTTGATCTGACTCCATATATTGACACACCACCACCATGTGCGGTTAAAGCACTAACTATGACCGATTACCTCACGAGGCAGGCTAACCCTGGATGATTGTAGGTAATTGAAATGTCTTTCCCGATCCTTTGAGTCCCCCTGCATAGATGAATACCATGCCCCTTCATCCCCTACTGGATCTTAGGCAGAGTACTATTATTCCTTGATACCGAATCCTAGGTGGGCTACATCATAATTACTTAGCAACAGCAATGAGGCCGGATAGATACGGGCGACCACGATTCCCAGCCTACGGGTTCACTCGTTCTACCGCGACTCTGTTCGACGAGCTACTTCGACTGTCGTCACAGGAAGTACTCGCGGTTCTCACGGTTCTATTTGGACTCAAATTCGGTAGGACCAGGATATTCATTTAAGAATAATCTTTTATTAGACAGATACAAGTCACTAACCAAACAAAAACAACCAAACAACTAAACAACCAAAATAAAAGCAGTGAGGAATGATTATTGAAAACTACAAAGATTATAGAAAAACATACAAAGAATACGTAGGAGATAATAATCAGGGAATGAAAATACCTGGGTTGTAGGAATGTGGCTACACGCATGACGCGTGGGAAGTTCTGGCTACAGATATCTTCCAAGAGCAGTGTCCATCGTGTCCCTATATACTATTCTCCCAGTTATACGACGGCGATATTTAGGGGATCATCTACCAAGTATTCCGTTTTCTGAGACCATTTGCTGTTGGTTCCCAAGGTCCACACGGATGTTTGATCCTCAGCAGAGCTGACTGGGTGTTGCCTAATTTCCTGTGTATTGGGAATCCCAACCTCTAAGTTTTGTATGATACCCACCTAATTCCCTTATGAGACCGAGACCATTTTACTACACTTGCAGAGTTAATCAAAATGATACCAAACATGATATGAGAATTACATGGTAAAGTAACACATCATTTACACATACTTTCCCCCTTTCACCCTCACGTCTGTGTCTTCAGTGTGAGAGGTGTGACTCTTTGACCCCCCGATGGTTGGGAGTGATTCAGAAGAGCAATGGAGAGGAAATGCAGTTAATGATCCTGGGTTCCTCTGCAGACCCCACGTATTTCCCCACATCAAAGATTTACCACAAGGTCCCGGCTAGGAATTTTACAACCCTACAAAGTCAACGGATTGTGATCCGAAAACACAACCACAGGATGAACACCTCTACCTACATACACATTGAAGTGCTGAAGAGCCCACATGAGGGCCAGTGCTTCTTTTTCAATTGTGGAATAATTTAACTGGTATCGATTGAATTCTTTTGAAAAATAACACACTGGACATCTATTTCCTGATCATCTGTTTGTAAGAGCACTGCACCTGGCTGGCATCCACCTGGATCTTAAATGGATGGTCAAGCCGGGGAGCCGCCAGGACAGGTGCAGTGCTGAGCAACAATTTGGCATTATCTTTGTTTTTCCTTTCAATAAATTTGTGATGGGTGCAACCACTGTCGAAAAATTAAACCATGCCTAAAAATGCATCAACTCCTTTTTTGTTGCAGGAGGTGGGAAATTGTCTATTGCCATTACCTTGGCCTGCACTGGCCTTACCTCTCCTTGTCCCACCACCTTCCCCAGATAGATCACAGTAGGCTTTGCAAATTCACATTTTGCTAAATTAACCATTAGGTTAGTTGCCTGGAGCCTCTCAAACAACGCTGCCAATCTTGACAAATGTAAGAGCCAGGTATCACCCACTGTCACGTCATCGTCTAGATAAATGGCACAACCCTGAAGCCCAGATATTACGTGATTCATAAAGTGTTGGAAGCTAGATGGCACATTTCGCAAACCAAAACTCATCACATTGTATGTGTATAAGCCAGATGGAGTGACAAAAGCAGATATCTCTAATTTTGTAACAAACCTTGCAGCCCCTACACGGTCTATACAGTCTTCTATCTGAGGAAGTGGGAAGGAGTCAGGCTTAGTGTGATATCCTAGTGCCGAGGAATCACCACACTTGTTCAGGTTCTTAAACTGGTGCCTTTATTATACGGGCAACGCACATACAGGCTACAACAAGCTCCTGGCTAGCTTCTTTCTCAGCCTATTGTTACCTGCTGGCTTCTCTTTAGTCCCGCACACCAGCTCCCTCTATAGGATATTTGTATGCTTTTCACATTTACATTACTACATTCCCTTCCCTCTGAATTTTGTTTTGTATAGACTACACAATTGTCCCTATATAACCTCAACTATCTCAATCATTCAAGTCAACGACAATGACACTTAAACACATAAACAAACATGTTTATTTATATTTATTTATTTTTTACTTTTTACATATATAACTCATAAACTTTTCTACTCTAGGGATTTGGGTGGACTACCTCATCCCTGTGAGCTTCCAGGACGCATCCTTGTCCTGTGGCATGGGAAACTCACTACTATGTATAGTCCTTCAAGTAATCTGGAGCCTTTCTGGCTCGCTGAGACCTTCTCATTTCTGGCTGTTCCACTGCCATTGGTGATTCTGTCAGTTCATCTGTCGTTCCTGCTGCCGTACAGTCCCCCTCATCAGAGGAGCCAGATGTCTTGGTCATCCGCTGGTGAGATCTCAGTTACCAGTTTGGATGTCTCTTATGGCACTTCTACCACGTCCCTGGTCAATGTGTCTTCTCACAACTTGTCCATTTCGTGTGACTTTGCATGATAACGGACCAGTCTTCTCTGCTACTGCACCAAGTACCCAGGTGGGTCCTGAGTTGTAGTTACGTGTGAAGACTTAGTCTCCTTCTTCAAGCCCTCTTGCTCGAGCATGCCTGTCATGGTAGTGCTTTTGCATCTTCTGCTTTCCACGCACTCGGTTTTGGAAATCTGGATGTATTAAGTCTAGAGTGGACCTCAGCTTCCTACCA
>OMKI01057799.1:16532-29408 GCA_900302315.1 Phycis blennoides | reverse complement strand
CACCACACATCTCAGGGCCCCCACAACAAGACCTTTCTACTCGCTGCCTGAGTAGAGAGGGCACAAGTAAAACACGGGCACGTGCAGTTAATGCTGGCCAACAGTTGGAAATGTGTGTGTGTGTGTGTGTGTGTGTGTGTGTGTGTGTGTGTGTGTGTGTGTGTGTGTGTGTGTGTGTGATGAGCTCGTTACTACTCTGAAACCACAACATGGCTCACTTTGAAGTTGTGATGACAAAACGACCTGGGTCTACCTGCAATGTTGATGTTTATGTTGTACTATGCTCTCACACACACACACACACACACACACACACACACACAGTTTTAAGTTACACATATTAAAGCACCTCATAACCTTTGTATAACCAGATGATACTCATTGAGATTTAAATCTCTTTCTCAAGAGCGACCTAGACAAGCAGCAGGTAACATACATAAAGCATAGGGTTACATTACGGTTACAGAGCCAACACAAAAAAGACAGTTGGCACTCATACACCAGTGTACTGAAACTGAAATTTAAACTAATTATTTACATTTTAGATGATAAATGAAATTCTTCAGTTTCAAGTCCTGTTGGAGAGCGTTCCATTTGAAAGGAGCAGCATAGGTCTACTTATAAACGTTTTCCCCAAGGTGTGACTGGATATTTATGTCATGTCCTGAGAGATCATCGGCATAATGGCCTCTAGTTATGTTCAGGTAAATGCTCAGGTAACAGGTATTCACAGGGTTTCGAGCATGTGACATGCAGTTCCATAAAAGAAGTTCAAGACCGCCATTTTGGTACTTCATAAACACAATGAATAGAATAACCAAACAACCACTTGTTATTATTGCCATTATAATGGTGAACAACCACCAAGATGGTGGCTTGGAATGTGAAACCCCTCTTATACACACTCAACATGCAGCAAACCCCACATACTAGGGTTGGACTTTGAGTCTCTTGATCTTCTTACATCCTATATTAAGAGAACATTGAACTCTTCCAATCCAAGAAACGAAGTCTGCTTAGCTTTGTTTTCTAGTTTGCCCAATAACATCAGTCACAGCCCAACCCACCTCCCTCCCGTACTCAAAAACAAGTCTGAGCTTTGAAAATAACTCAAATCAAAGTGTATCTCTGCACAGCTTTTCTCATTTGAGTCATTATTCCTTTGTATCAGTCGCCACATTTTCATGTCCTCCCAAGTACAGAACAACCAGTGGGAGCGAAGGACGCTCTTCAGGAAACCACTTGGAAAGGAGAACAAAAAGCTTTCTGTGAGATGCACACGCAGAAATATAAAAGCAGACTTTTACAAAACACAGAAATACCCTAGTTTGACATTGGCTACAACAACGTACTAATACAACATTCCATTCAAAACAAGAACATATAAATTGAAACTGAATCTTCGTGACTCGTTTTCATGCACAGGCGTTTAGGTGTGCAGCGCATCACTCACCTTTTTCCTAAGTTTACGGTGTTAAGTTCGCGTTTCGAGAAAAATAGGGGAAGTCCTTGACAGTTAGTAGTTTTTGCCGTGTTTCCTCTGTCACAGTGTGCTAAGTGGTTGATATGACGAGGGCAGCACAGGCGACCACACGCTAGACTGCCTGACTAACGACCTGGTGGGCGTGGTCAACTACTTTGTGACGTCAGGGTTTTTCCACCGGGCAGGTCAACCTTCACAGGGAACCCGAAGACAAGGTAGTCATCCAACACTTTCAAACACACTCGTCTTTATTGCAGTCTAAATGCATCGAACATATTACGCTGATACATATGTATATAAGACTACAGTTTCACTCTTACTCTTCTCAGACTTGCGTTTCGACGACTGTAAACGATGGAATACCAGTCCTTGTCATTTTCGGCTGAATTAAATGTATTATAGAATAAAAAAAAAGATTGTCCATAGCAACATACAAGTAAATCTTACTTTAGATCCTGAATATTCGGGTGGGTCGTTGATTTATTCAACATATTTCACAAATAAACAACTAGTTTGTAATTATTAATTGTAGGGGAGCGTTTAAAGGCATATGATAGCAAACTGCATTTATTCAGACAGGTATTTTTAAAATAATCGATAGGACAAATTGATGGAAAATGATTTGAAACCCAGTTTTGCATACATTTCAAAAAAAAAACTTCCCACAACAAAGTGATTCATAATATAGTGTCGATAATGGAAAAGATCAAAGCTCTTATTCTGATATTGGAATAATTTATTCTTATCACATTGTTCTTCGCTCTTGTAGTCCACAATATAACCTAGACAAACAGAGCCTTGTCATCGAGCGGATGGTCATGTTAAACCACTATCTACTTCATCATACAAAGAAAACCTATGAAAATTCCTAGATAAACTTTGATGACAAATTAACATTATTGTCTGTAGACCAAAAGGAGAATGTGTGGAGTCAACGCTGAACAAGTTCTCAAAGAAAAACAATATCTAAAAAAAAAAAAAAAAAAGTCTTAAGATATCTTAAAGTATCTACTATCTACATTATTATTTACATTTACAGTATATAAAAACTCATCAAAACACAAATCCCACCTCCGCCTCTCTGTGCCCGATATCGCCCGGCCTGTACCACCATACTGAACAGTGGGGGGCGACAGGAGCCAGAGTGCTGGAGTTTGCACGCTCCCAAGAGGCCCGGCTTTGTGCCCAAACCATCAAACCATGTTCCTCATCCACTCCAACGTCCCCGTGACCCGGCCGACCTGAGGCTCCAACAGTGAGCTGTCCTCAGGTCAGGGAGGGGGGATGCTGTAGGGTCAGTGAGCCAGGCAGAACAGCACAGCACCAACTGATACACACACACACACACACACACACACACACACACACACACACCGCACACACGCACACACACACACACACACACACACGCGCGCGTCAGCATATAGGCCTCCTGTCTGACTATTTTAAGAATAAATAAAAAAAAATGCTTCCTGTGTGGCATTTTTGGGAACATTCAACAAACAAACGAAAACAACGCCACAATCATGACTACATAACACAACCTTGCTTTGTGTCTATTATGTTCATCCTTTCAAGCGCTGAACACAGGGGAGAGCTCGGGGAGGAAGGCTATTGCGGTCATTTTAATTGGCCGTGCACACCTGCTCGCCTGTGCACGTACGTTGCACCGCGCGCTCAGTGTGCGGGCCCCTGCGCGGGCCCCTGTGTGGGCCCCTGTGTGGGCCCCTTCTCTCCGAGCTCCACCGACGCACGCCGACCTCCGGTTGGACCAACCGCACAGCCCTCTCAGACCCCGCATGGCTGCACTGCTCTGGGAGGAGCTTGTGTCTGGGAGCCCGGTCCGGTCGTCTGTGTCCAGGCACCGGGAGCGACGTGGCACGTGTCCGGTTTATAGCCGTTCAAAAATGTAATGAAAATGTAAAAAAAAAAAAAAAAAAAAGTACAACAACAGATCAGATTTTACAGTTGTTAGTTAACTCTGCCACCGCAAAGCCCCCACTGCCTTGCTGTATGTACTGGTCTCTTCCTTCTACCACACAAGCTGTCTTGAATCCCATTTGAATGAGCCGACTCTGTATATATATATATATCATATCATATAATATGTAATGTACAAATAATACACATGTTCTCTGTAAAAGTGACAGACAGGTAGTAGGTCGATCAGGAAGAAAGACAGTGCTGAATCTGCCAGTCTCAGACTCTCGGCTTGTGTGTGTGTGTGCGTGACAGTGCTGATGATCATCATCATCATGGTAGTGTGTGTGTCCAGGTTTTGATGAGGGAAGACTCCAATGAGATACAAGAGACTGCTGTCCTGAAAGTAAAGGGGGGGGGGAGACAGAGGAAGATGATCATTAGTTAACCTGTTCAATCACAGGGCCGTGACGCACAGAAACACAAACTACACACTGCGGCTTTTCATGGGGAGACACGTGCACCGCGTGCGCGCGCGCGCACACACACACACACACACACACACACACACACAGCAGATTCAAGCTGCGGTGCACTGTATATCGCAAGTATAAATATGAATACCAAACAAAAGACATTGGAGTAAAGTTTGTGATGAAATGTGTCAGTAAACTAGAAATAAGGTGACAGCAGGAAATGAACCAGAGGACAAAGCAGTCAAAGAATCACGTGTGTGTGGTAACCAGGCCCGGCATCGTAGCAAAACCCAAACAACGCCACTCGCCGAGTCTACCACACTCACCCCCCCCCGAGCCACAGCCTCTCGACATGCACATCCACGACACAGAGCTAAATAAACCCAACAGGGCACACCTCACCCTGCCGGTCACATGGTTCTGCTGTACTGTATGCCCGTCTTGGAGGCCAGGTTGGACCAGGGCAGCAGGGAGCGTAGCAGGGACTGCGCCTGGCGGTACAGCCTCTGTGGGATGGAGCAGGGACTCAGGCTGGCCAGGGTGGAGCCGATGTGCTGGAGATAGTCAGTGGCCAGCGGTCAAGGAGCACACATCCTCACAGCAGGGACACGCGTCACCGCCGGGAGACCGACGCTAACGCAATGTGGCTGCTGTCTCCACGACTACAAGGCACACCGAAATGACATTGAGTGTCACGTTCAGTTCAGAGTCCATCTGGCCCGACAGTAATGGCACATGAAACAGATGTAATGCCATGGTTAGTCACGCCCCCATTTATACACAAAAAGGATCCGAGGCGTGTTCTGAGCCTGGCCCTGGTAACCGGAGTTCTTGTTCTGCACAGAGCCTACTGAAGAAGTGTCCAGAGATCAACACACAGCCTACTGAAGAAGTGACCAGAGATCAACACACAGCCTACTGAAGAAGTGACCAGAGATCAACACACAGCCTACTAAAGAAGTGTCTCGCTCAAGCGTAAAGGATATAAAATGGTCCAGGGCGGGTGCCCACCGTTGATGTAGAGGACGTAGGTGAAGCCATCCTTCAGGACCCCCCGTATGGAGTAGTAGTAGGGCAGGTAGTGGTGCTGGCGGAAGTCCCTGTTCTCGTAGAAGTGGATGGCGTTGTTGTTGGTGGTGAGCACATGGAGGTAGACAGCCTTGCAGTGGTCCTGGGCCGTGGTGGAGATGTGCTCCTTCAAGCTGTCCAGCAGCAGAGAGCCTGGTGGTAGTGCAGCAAAAAGACTCATTCACAAGGATGCTTTCTGGTTCAACGTGGGATTAAATGGAACTGAATGGTCAGAACAGAAACGCATGGTTGTGCACATTGCTTTATCGAACGTAGCCTGATGTTGCTGTCAGGATAGATATCTCCGACATGGTCCAAATGGCCACAACGCCGTCTACCACATACAGTGATGAACAAAGGCTACCAGAAGGAGTGAGCAGTGCAGAGACAGGGTCTAGCAGGACGTCCGACTGTGACCGGGGAACACGGTTGATTAGCTCCGAATCAAACGGTTCCCTACTGTGTGTGCCGGCTTGGCTTGGCTCGCTGTGACTCCATTAGTGCTTTTAGATTAGTCTTGTTTACACACTGGACAATGTTTCACACATATTTCCCCGTGCGCCACACGGCGTCCTTGATATTAGGAAAAAAACCATGTTGATTATCAATATCAACGATCTAATAGTGTGAAATACGGTCCAATTCCCAGTCTTTAGAACAAGACTAACTGAAAGAGATATGTCTATTTTCTTTTAACAACCCATTTTTGTTTTTGCAAGCGAATATCGTAAAACAAAAATCATGCGCTGCGCTTCTTCACCTACATGAACCTTCAAGTGAAACGGTTAGAGGAACAAACAAATAACAACAAGTCAAGCTGTTGACAGCTCTGCTGCTGTGTGTGCACGGCGCTGCGTCTCAGAGCAGTCATTCAGTGTTGGGGCCCACAGCCCTACAAGCTGAGAGACAAGTTCTCGCTTCACACAGCCAGCGGGGCTTTGGTCACCGCAGCCCGCTTGGAGGAGGGTCAGGTTGGCTTTAGCTGGACTCTGGACTCTGGACTCTGGACATGGTCCATCTGGGCCGTGACTCGGCACTACCGGGAAACGTTTGGAAACGGGTGACGGAAACACAAATCACCGCAGCGCCGTTTGACCCACGGCGGCCAAAAAGTGCCAGTGGAAAAAGTTCCCACAAAGCTGCACCCTAGCAAAGGAGACACAATGTCCACAGTGGCTGGAGGGAAAGAGGAAGGCTCATCCACACAGGGAGCAACCGGAGAGTCTGAACGGGGAGCCTAAAAGGGAAGTGGCATCGGAGGTGTGTGTCAAGTCAAGTCAACTTTATTGTACATTTTCATGAATGTACAGGACATACACCAAAACCAAAATGCCGTTTCCCTCGATCCCTGGTGCAAAACAGCTATATATGTGTGCGTGTGCGTGTGTGTGTGTGTGTGTGTGAGAGAGAGAGAGAGAGAGAGAGAGAGAGAGGCGAGAGAGAGAGCGAGAGAGAGAGAGAGAGTGAGAGAGAGAGCGAGAGAGAGAGCGAGAGAGAGTGACAGGCTAAAGAAGGGAGTTGAAATTTTGTCAGGTCGCAGTGTTCTGTTCCAGGTCAAGATGTGCCAGCAGGCAAGACAAGAGACAGAGTTAAATCAGGATGCAGCTGAGGAGGGCTCTTAGCGAACTGAATCCAAGCTTAACACCAGTCTCTGGAAATGACGTACATCCCAGTGTAAAATGGAACCGTGAACAGTCATCTTTCTAACCAAATCAGGCTAATCAGGCTATCACAGGATGAGAAGGGTGGCCTGATTTGAGAAGATGATACAAAGAACATTTGCGTATTTTTCTCTGAACTTGATTGTACTTTTCTGCATACATACAACTCATTCTCATTCAAACTCTGGTCAGATTCAACACTCACTCGCAAGTACAGGGAATTGTCCTAAATGCTGCCAAACACAATGAATCCCACCTATTTGTAAGTCTGTGCGTGTGTTCATGAGAATCTGAATCGGTATAATTTACGACCCAAAAATACAGTATAAGGAAACATTCTGCCAAATGTCTGCAGAAGAGCCTTTCATTCATTCATTCATTAATTAATTCATTCATTCTTTCCAAAAAAACTTAAGAGCCGAGCATGAAGACCTCCTTTTAGAAATCGATAAAAGAAAACACATTATATTAATAATATATTATTATTATTATTAATATATAACATACCACAGTGGCATTACAACACCTGCTAATAGTGGGACAAAATAGAGTGGGACAAAATAACAAATGTTGTTACGGTGTATTTTAAACTATATTACAGGAGACGGCCTTAGCGAGGTCCAGTCTCCCACGTGTCCACTGTGGTGGTGACATCACTGCTGCAAACCAACAACAGGAACCACGTCGTGCATAAAACGTATACCTTGTTACACAGTTTAGATACCTTGTTACACAGTTTAGATACCTTGTAACACAGTTTAGATACCTTGTTACACAGTTTAGATACCTTGTAACACAGTTTAGATACCTTGTTACACAGTTTAGGCAACCGAACACAGCGACCCGAAGGCCTGTGTTGTAGTTTAGATCAAGCCATAGAGCCATAGATCAAGCCACACACACCTGCATGCAGGAACACACACACACACACACACACACACACACACACACTTCATACAAACTCACAAACATCGACAGCCGCGTATCAAGAGAAACATCAGTCAGCCGGCCAAGAGCTGTATCGCCACATCTTAATCCTTATATAAAGAAGACTGACGGGACATAAAACCCAGGCAGCAGAGCCATCACCACTCCTGGTTACTCTGGAGCCAGCAAGCGTAGACCATTATGTTGACGCTCATTAATTCCTAATATAAGTTAATACTATTTTGATTAGGATCCTGGTTGCATAATGGATATATCACAATTACATTCATCCGACTGTGAAATTACACTGAGAAACAGTATCGTCATTTATCTTTTATGATTCGTTTCTTTCACTTTTAGAAACTTTGTGACTTGTATGTGACTTGTACCACAAGTCTACACCACCTTTTTTGTTTGTATCCAAGAGAACATTGTTAACATGAGAACATGGCTGTGATGCAGGAAGTGCTCATACGAAACGATTTGTGCACAAATCTGCGTGTGAGTGGTTCTGCCACGCAGCCCAACCTCAAACCACAACATTAACTGCTCCTCCGGCTGACCAAAATGGCAGAGTTGTCCACAAAATATAGAGTTGCTGATTTAACGAGGCAGGGGCTTCAGTAGCCCTGCGTTGTGGCGTGTGCACTGTGAGAGCACATCTCGTCACAATAGACCGGGACCAGATGAGAGCTCAACAACACACAACACTGGGCTGTCTCTCCGCATGAGAATGTTTGAGGACGAGTGCTACTCTGCATGAAGCTACAGAGGCGTCACACATTCACTTGGGAAAAAGATTTATTTTGGTTTGTGCCGGAGACATTGTAAGATACTTGTGTCGCTATATCGTGGTACAGCGAACAGCTTGCTGACATAATTTGACATGTAACATGTAACTAATGCCTTAGATACATGTTACACGTAGATATAGTCTAGATACTAGATAGTATATTGACCCCATACTTTAAATAATATGCAGGTGAGAGCTTCTCGCAGGTTTCTTGTTAATTCCGAAAAGCAAAAACAAAAAACTAGGTCACAATTTTTGTTTTCATGAACAATTTTCTCAGAATTCTGTCAGGAAATGTACATTTCCTACGAAAATGTTTATCCAAAATCTGAGATAATGATCTTGTTGATTCAGAAAAATGGGGCATGCATTATGCTTTCCCTAAGAAGCAGCTACCTCCATTGTAAGATGAACTAATAGGAGATCTTGTGCTGATTCTCTGAGCTCTTTGTTAAAACGGAGCTGCACCTGTTACGCCAAAGCACTGCTGGGTAACGTCACTGTGAAAAGTAATTCCCCCTCTGAGTCTCCTCTGGTCACAGGTGCAGGGGCAATGGTAGAGTCACCCACAGTAGTGTCACCCACAGTAGTGTCACCCACACATTCAAAGTAATGCAAATACCTTCAGCCACGCACATACGCAGCACGCAGCCAACTGCCAAGACGCAGGAAATAGAAACAGTGCAAATGCGTCTGGGATTTTAACAGTAACGGATTGCTTATTTGAAAACTTAACTTAACTTGAATTGCAAAACTAATGCATTACATTACTTTGTTACAAGTAATCAGAGTACTTTAGTACTGTAATGCCTTGCCCCCTAACACGGTTGCAAACATCTCCGTTGTACAGCCAATGGATTGTTAATAAAGCCGCTGTACTAGCATGGGAATCCATCCATTGCTTAGTTCTATGTATCAAGGCATGAAATGAGCTCACGCAATCCTCCTTTCATTTCTTCATGTGAGCATACAGCTTGTGAAACAGGAGTTTGTCATCGTCATGACTACCAACAATGTGTCGAATTTCGAATAACAAATGCCAATGCTATCAACGTGCCACGTTGCTATAGATACAGTATAGTAGGCTACAACTAAGACACCTGATAGTATGCTAGTATTTGACCATCTGGTATTTGTTCAAAAAATAAATGTACTACTTTACTGAGGAGTAATAGAGCATTGTTCACCCACTCTGACTCTGATGGATTTATTTAGACAATAGATCTGAACAAATAGATCTGAACAAATTGCATTAATACATTTCAATAAATACATTTCAAGTTAAAAAAGAAATCGGAGAGAGAAGGATATGGGCCAGATAAATAAAATAGAAGATAAATAGAAGCGGCTGTTTTGTACAATCATCTGATCCTATATTGTCCAGAAGGGACGGTGTGTGTGTTTGAGGGCTGGTGCTTGTGTGTGAACACCAGGAGTGTGCAGGAGAACAGTACCTATGCCATGTTTCCTGAACTCCTTGACCACTCCCAGGCTGAGTATATAGGCAACCTGCGTGTCCACGGGGAAGCTGGAAGCCAGGATGTCTCCATCCTAGCAAACGTGCACACAGACACAGAGAGACAGACAGTGATCAATATCGTTTCAACACTAAACCACTTCAAACCACTGCAAACGCAGCCAGTGGTCCATTTGAAGGGTGTTGTGTGGGGATGCCATCACCTCTGGATATCATCCTTGACATAACATCCCCAAGGTAACCATCACTACCCCTCCTTCCATTATCCTATAGTAGAAAACTTAATATACCGCATATTTATTTTGCTCTAGAGAGCACCCACTATTTTTCCTCACCTCATAGTCATATCGGTTCTCCACTGTTTGCTCCTGTCCTCTATACTTACAGTGTATGCCAGTGTTTCAGTACAACGTTGCCATTTTGATGTCTTATGCCTCTGTTAACCAACTTCAAACCACTGCTTTGTAAAAGTCTCTCTGTCAAGTCTCTTGTTCTCGAGTCTCCCTGATGTATACCCTCCCCTGGATCAGTCAGTGTTTGCAGCAGAGAAAAAAACTGAATCAGAAATGTAGCCTTATTTTGCTTAAGTGCTTGCTCATGGTGGGAATCTGTTGGGTCTTTGTAAATAACAACACAAAGAGTTTTGGTCCAGACATGCTCTAAATGTAAAGTGTGTTGAGGTAACTTCTGTTAGAAATTGGCGCTATATAAATAAAATGTAATTGAAATGGAATTGAATTTTATTCTTATCTACAAACTTTTCGACTGACAATAAAATAATGTATACTGTATATAAGATCCTATAAATAAAACTGATACAAAATGGTATTCATTTGTTACAGAGTGACTGCTTACTGCAATAGCAATAGTAACTCTGTATGATAGAAACAGTAAATCAGAGTAGCACATTGTGACATGGCTTAATGTATGTTGATGAATTGAGGTGATGATCACAATACCTCTTTGTGCACTTTGGTCCGGCCTTTGATCTCGGCCACTATCATTCCCACAATGCCCCCTTTGAAGGTGGCAGCCAGGGAGAAGAACTTCTTGTTTGATGTGATGTCCTGGTACCATGAGTCTGGGTATCTGAGAAAAGGTCATGGGTCAGAAGGTTAGTTGGTGTCAGTCTGTGATGACATCTTTTATAGTGCTAAAGAATGAAAGTACACACTGAGGCAGTTAAGAGGGACCCCAGTGACTGCCTCAAACTAGCAGCCTCAGTTGAAATGAAAGGTTTGACCTGTGACCCTGGTTAACGCCATGTATGATTTGTCAACAAACTTCTACTGTGTCAAACGCCAGGGTATTGACCTGAAACCTGCAGCGACAGACAACATGGGGGTTTTTACTGACTCGATTGGGAACCAATCGCCGCAGAGCAGCTTCACGCTCTCTATGTCATCGTGGCAGAGGAGCCGGAGCTGGACTTCGCTGAGAGCCGTGGGCGACACAACGTCGGTCATTCACACCTGTGGGAATCATTGAAGAACACAAGACATGTTGCAGAAAATGAGAAGCAACACAGCCACTGATCGATGGAGGAGGAGCCACCATCGTTGAGCAAGCCATTACAAAGTTTTGGTCTTTGTGATGGCTAGATATAAAGTCAGATCAGACCAATACTAGGCCAAAAACCATGGATCTATGCTTTTTTTTGGTTATTATTACTAGTAGTAAATGTATGAATCAATGGCATATATATATAGCAGTGACATAGCTCGAGTGAAATTGATCATAATTATAAAAGAAAGAGAGCGGATCAATACGATGCAGAAGAGAACTGTTGGCTCTTTCAAAGAGAGCCAACCAACAAAACATCCAGTCACGTGAATCAGATGTCCAAAACATTGTGAATGGGAACTGAAAATGTAAACGCGGATATTGCCATTTGATAATCTAATCTGCCCATGTCGCTGATGAGGTGAGTCACTGCTTTGCATCCACAAATTTTGCTAGTTTTGACACACAACACAATGATATAACAACGTAATAATAAAGCACGAAGTCAACAGCAAAGCTTGGTAAGAACACATTAAACGAGAGGTCAAAGCCTGGTGGTGTACGAGCTGAGGAGAGGGTCGCTGTATCCTCAGGCTAGTGTCCGTAGCTACCTTGTTTCAGCACTCCAACCAGAGAAACGTCAGGAAATTGATATTTCTTGTGTCTTTCAAAATACTTAAAATTCTCTGAGAACCATGATAAACCTGTGTATTTTCTGTCTGCTTTCAAGACTAAGTCATTACTGTTTAATATTTTTTAAAAACTACGATATGTCTTCTTTTCTATTTTTGACAGCTCGCTGTTTTCTTCCGGTTTCATATGGAGATATTCCGGAAACGTCACGCTAGTGACGTAGAAGGACTTCAGCCAGCTCTGTCCCGCCCCTAGTGGCGAAAGAATACACTAAATACAACAGAGTCACCTTCAACAGTCCGTGGAGTTTAATAGTTAAAGGTACAGTGTGTACAATTTAGAGGCATCGAGCGGAACGGGCAGAAATATAACATAAACTTCATATGTGTTATTTAGTCAGTGTATTGACATACGAATCCTTGTGTTTTCCCTATCTACATAGGGAGTTAGTCCTCTTCCAAGGAAGCTGCCATGTTGTACCGCCCTGTTTCTCCAGTAGCCCAGAACGGAATGTGAATAATGACACCAATTATTTAATGTATAGCAGGACACAATACAAAAATCTGAATAAATGGTTTTATTGGCTTTTTTACCTCATGCATTTATAATGCAGTTATTTATATATATCCTCTTATAGATCCTATAGATCCTCTTATAGATCCTATCACCTAGCAGCCATAGGGTGGGGAAACATTCAGCGTTCAACGCACATTCAACGCATCTTAAACGACAGGGTGTGCCCACCGCAGTGACCAATGCGACCGCTCGGTGAATACAATGGCTCTCCTACTCGTTCCCCGCCAGCATCTCGTCGATCTTCAGCAACAGTTCTCTCACTTGAGCGCCGCCCGCCTTCTTGTTGTCCAAGACGTGATACCGGTGGGAGCATTTCTCCAGCAGGGCCCAGAGACCCCGGCCCGCCCTCTGGACGTGCC
>OMKI01057785.1:28297-44907 GCA_900302315.1 Phycis blennoides | reverse complement strand
GGGTCTCAAATATTGTACAGTCATTGTGTTGCTGGAGTCAAGGGCTTTTATTTGGTAACGTGTCGTAGCAGGATCTATAGTACATGTACAGGCACCGCCGTGCCTCTCCCCCCGTGATTAATGGACGACAGCAGAGCCCACTACCCTAAAGGTTAATGTGCATCTGGTGGGACATGGCCGTCATGCTTTTTGGGGGATTTAAGAGAGACGCGTGAACGTGCGTGTTCGCGAACGAAAACATTCAGCATGACAAATGGTGATTTATCATGATTGCTGTGGTAATATCTTGAATAAGACATTGACTCCTCAAATTAAATCAATGGCTTTTCAGGCCACTTCCGACGGAGAGCAAAAACGAGAACACAAATGAGCCATGAACAAGACATGGAAACCGACACATTGAGGTGCTTTTGCAAGGGATTACACTCCACACGGGTTCAATGTGACCCAGTTCCATTGTTATTGCTTGTGATTGAGACGGACATGTTCAATCAGCGAGTGAATGGCCCCCCGTGTTAAAAGATAGCCGGCATCTGATGACAAGGCCCGCCCCATTAGCGCCATAATCAAGCCCAACCTTCCTGGCAGATATGGATGAGCCTTCCCCAAGTAGGAGCCAGTGTGAATGAAGAGTTAAATCTCCTTACAACCAAATCAGCTCTTGCCGCTGTGCTTGGTGACGGAGCATGAATGCAAATCTTTAGGCGGCCCTCCTTGGCAGGAGAAGTATTCACAACTAGGCCCTTCAGATGTAGAGACAAACGGCATACTAAAAAGCAGCAATTAGCACATGCTTCCTTTAGAAAGAGGAAGCTAATTGCATTGACTTACCATTATCCAAAGCCAAAACGAGCCTTTATATTCTTGTGCATGATTTAAGAATTACGCGACGCTGGATGGTCCTCTTGCAATACAATCTCGGCGATAATGTGTTTAGTGCGGAACTTCCCCCATCTGCCTCATTCCAGAAGAGAAATGTTACACTTTTCTGTGAGATGCTTAATTTAGCGTTGGGCTTATCTAGTGCTGCAGCTGACCCCAACACCACAGGATATTACTGCGTATGGGCGGCAGCTATGGTTGACATGTAGAGCACGCCATCACCGTATTAACAGCCCTGTGAAGTACTGCAAGCACTTCTTTAGGTTTAAACCCAGCAATCCTGAGGAGCGATAACAACCCCCAGAATCAGTAGCCGTCCGTTAGTATTGCAAGAAAATATATTTGTGCTAAATTGTAAAAGAAAATAAAAGAAATAAAGCATATTTTACAGCTAGATCTGTGCACCATCATACATCAGATTATTGTCAAGATAGCGCACTCTCTCGTCAATCCGCGATAGCACTCAGCAGTATCCTTTCAAAGAATTGGCAGCTGGGGGATAGCTCAATAGGGTGGGTAGTGAAATTGGTTTCAAGTATTGCTTCTGAAACCAATCCAACAGGAATCAGTCTCGCCCAAAACAACACAATTTCAATCCTTTCACGAGTAACAAAATGAGCTGTACTTAGCAGCCGCTAAGAATAATTGCGCAACATACAGTGGAAACCTACGTTACATTACCGTTACATTCAAAGTCAGTGTGTGGACCTGCTCAACAACGCATATCAACTTGTATTCATCAAAATCAAATTAGCTAAACATCCTTGAAAATGTACTACATTTGTGACCATGTACCACCAAGTGTATGCAGGCAGCACAACATTGCAATTAATATTTACAATCTGGGCCTTCTCCACTTGGAGATAAGCAACATAAAATTGTGAAGGACCAGATCGCAATTTGGCCCAGCCGTAATATCCTGTTTCACGTGTTCATTCGTCTAGCCATATGCAAGACGGAATATACACACGTTTGTTTGTTTACCATGACATGAGCTTGCAAATGTAGGTACAGCCGTTCTGATCTTCCATGTGGAAGATAATCTATGAATTTCATACTTTGTGAATGCTTAGTTATGTGCTATGTTAAATGCTATAAACAAATGGATTAACTGCACATTAAAACCGTTCAAAAAAGTGCAGTGGCCTCCATTGTTTGTCAAAAATCAATGTTTGACGGCATGTGCATGACTAAATGGAAATGGGCCATTTCCCTAATTTACACTCTGCAGAATAATAAAATATATGAAGTATATTAATGAACATAGATATGTTCATGCTAAAAATAAATACGACTGAATGACTGAAGTCCCACACAAAGAAAATATTCAAATCAACCCATTTACATAATTGTCAACAAGCAAGAAATGCGGGGAAACGAAGCCAGTTTTATGTGAGGAGTTGATGGCGGCTGCGGAAGACCTTGGACACCCGCTGCATTTTGCAATACAGCCCGATTCTTGTGCAATGCTGTAACAAAACTCATTTGTGAAACATCCTGTGTAAACCGTAGGCCCGGCCACACCACCGGCACAACACAGCACTTAGGAACTTCCTACAGACTCCTACTCCTACTAGCTCAGTTTGCTGCTGTAGGCCAGCCAAAGGCCCAGGCCACACTCAACAGCCAGGGCGGAACAGGTGACATGCCAGAGACCAGAGCCCCTTGCCTTCCACATCTGCCCGCGTCGGCCCTTTCCCACAACCATGTCACGGCGAGTGAAAATAACGGAGCAGCTGGTGCGCACAGCCTGGTCGGACTTGGTGGCCAAAGGCCACGCTTCCCACAGATCAACAGCTCTCCCTCCACGACAAAGGGATCACCTCGACGCTTATCTTGTACGATGCAATGTCCCTGCAATGTCCCTGCTTGTTGCTACAGGATAATGCTTAAGCCATGATAGTCACTCTCACTGGCCATAAGGGGATAAATCAATCAAACACAGCTCACCAAGTGTGGATCTAATTTCCACCACGTCGTCTCTGAAGCCAAAATCTCCCTAATGAACTCTTCATCGTTCCTTATATTTTTGATACATCCCCCCCCCTGCATGTGGACAGCAGATGTCCATCTTTTACACCAATTATGTTTCATGGGTTTGTTGGGAGTAGACATTTGTATGTGAAGCCCATATAGGGCTACACTTACTCAACCCATTTTTTACTCGTACTTTTGTTTTTTTTACCATTGAAGACAGTCAGGCCCTCACATCAAGTCATTCAACAAACAGTTTTAGGTAATCATCGACGTTTTTGGGTTACATAAGGAAGGAGGGGCTGATAAGTAAACTCCTAGCATTGCACAGCTTTGTAAAATACAGCAACATAAATGTGTATCAACACATGTCAACATTAATAATTAAAGGGTATACAGATTAGACTCTACAATCATCACCATCAGGCCAGCTGCTGCTCGGCTACTAGTGCAACATTCACTTATATATTTATATTCACTTGTTCACACATAACCTACACGGCTATGTGCTGTAAATAACTGGATGTAAATAGTATATCCTCTGCACTATGGTTACTCCTGCGTACTGTAATCTTTGTAAATGTGTAATCCATGCTGCAGCAACACGTGAATTTCCAATAAAGTCTCATCTATAGGTCACGGGTCATGTGGAAGCCGTGCCGTGAGGACGGCGTGACGGGCCCGGTCACAGGACCTCAATCACCGGGTTAATAATGGACCGGCCACGTGTTTCTGTCGCCTAGCCCTCCGCCTCCAACATGGAGCTCCGGTTCATGCAATGCTAAGCTAGCCGAAGCGCTAGCTTAACCATAGCATGATCCCCTCACCGCTAACCTGAAGCTAACAATGCTAACACGAGCAGGGAGGGTCTATGGCTAAGCTAGCCACGGCGCTAGCATGATTTCCACACCACGAACGTGAAGCTAACATGCTAACACGAGCAGGGAGGGTCTGGGGGGGCGCCGGGGTCGATTTAAACGAGTATTCCGTGATTAAAACCAAACGTTAGGCCGTTGCGTAAGGCCGGGCGTCGATGTAGATACGTGTACAGGGGTGCAGAATTAAAGTTTGCGCTAGCCAACGCTGGCCATTAAAGCCCTGCGTCGCTAACAGCGGGCGACCCGTTGCACTTTGAAGCGTAGCTTCTTGTTTCGCTCAAACTTTAAGCCGGAAGGAAGTCGCAGACTTTATATATACATCGTAAAAACAACGGCGAAAACGACGATAGAACCCCCGCTGAATACTTTTAATCACGTATAAATCGGTTGTTAGCGGTACTTCGGTACGCGGTGAGGTACGCTCTCCGGGAGCACATGTTACCGACCGTTGCAGCGCGTCGGGTCCGGGGCTGCGAGCCCGATCCTCGGCCTTGTGACGGCGGGTCTCGTCTCTCGGAGCGGCGAAGAACCAGCGATATGTTACACACGGGGAAGGGGGTCCGTGTGGCGTGGTTCACGCGTGTGTAATAATAAGTGCGGTGTGGTAATGGCGTTTTAAGTGGGTTAAAGTGGTCGTAACGGACGTGGGCGTAGCGCCGTGTGCGTTAATGGTGGAAGCAGCGAGGCCAGAGGTTCCCATCTGCGGCTGCAGCCCCGGGTTGGTTCCCGGGGCGGCTCTGGCTCCCAGGACCACCACTACCACCACGGCTACGCGGGGTTGTTTTTTTGTTGTAAAAGTAAAGTTACTTACATCGCTTCGCCCGAACTCATCAGCCGGCTTTCGGCCAGATGGAAATCCAGATCGTACGACGAAGTCATGACCAAAACAACAATGAGGAGTGAGCCCCGCTGGCCGCAGACCGACTCCTGACTGGACGGAACAGGTGCAAGGGGCGTCTGCAGAGCTGCATGCGATACGAGCACGGTGCTCACTTCTTCTCTTCTCCTGGTCTCTCCCCCCGATCGCCCAGTGGAGTGAGAGTAGTGTGTCTAGATACCGTCTCACTCTCTGCACACCGAGCTGCACCACAGCAGAGGCGTGGTCTGCACGCCAAGTCTGAGGAACCACGCTGACAGCTCGGTGATTTTTGGGAGATAGTCGAGCGTTATTTTCGTTTAGACGTCCTTCACCAGCGAACTTATCGAGTATTAAAGGTGGAATAGCATATGCGTGACGTTTGATGCGCATCAGAAAACACGCACGCACTCACGCACGCACTCACGCACACACACACGCGCGCGCACACACACACACACACACACACACGGAGGCTTCATGTTAGGATGTTGTTTCTCAGTCTCATAGGTAACATTATTTGCGGTGTGCGCTGCAGTTACATGTCCACATTTCCTCAGCTCTACGTATGACATCATTAAATTGCAGTTGTTTATCTGGCAACTTCAATTCCGCCTTTCAGCGGGGTCAAAGGCCATGTTACCTTTTGTGTAATGGCTGTTGTGAACATGGGGGAGGGGGAGTCTGTCTTCTTTTGTTGAGCCGGACTCGCAGGGCGAGGCCTCTCCCACATTGTGGGAGGGAGGGAGGGGGGTGATAGGGGTGCAGTCTTGTCATAGTCTAGTGGTATTATCAAACCAGTCCTTTCTGGTTCGGCAGCTGCACAATTAAAAATATTCATAACCAGGGTTAAGAAGGAGCCCATTTATGAAATCTGACTTCATCCTTGTCTCCATAGCAATCTCACAAGGCAGCTTTACCCCATGCTATACATAACTGACTTCTAAAGAGGTCTGTATAATGTGACGTGTGACCTATTTTGCTGTACGTTCAAACAAGCACAGTATATAACACCCATTCTCTTGAAGATTGAGAGAGAGCTATAAAAAGGAAGTGTAAACCTCCCTTGGGCATCAGGTTTCATTAAAAAGGCAAAAAAACAGAAGAGTGTCATCCCTTTTCAAGCTTCCACATATTCCCTTCGACTCAATTAGATCTCATGGGAGCTCATTGAATACATTTGAAGTGAAAGGATCTGGACCCTTGTAAATAGACTGTTTGGTCTTTTGATTGAGTGGGAACACACACACACAGTCTGCTTTCCGTGGATTCTGGATGCCACTGTATCCACCCATTGATTGAGTGTGTGTAGTATCTGTGGATTCTCTGGGAGATGTTTGTTTGGAGGATAACGTGGCTCTGCAGCCCTGTTGTGGTGCCTTCCCGCTCAAATCTCGCTCTTAATCTCAGATTAAAACTATTGTAATCCAATCATAATCCGCCACATGTACCATGCGTTCTGTGTTTGACATCAAAGGTTTTTCCTCTGCAGTCTGACAAATCAATTCATCCACTATTCTAACACACACACACACACGCACACACACACACACACACACACACACACACACACACACTCGGGACCTAAACAGGTCATGTAAAAATAGGACAGCACAACCTAATGGGCTACATCATTTCTTTTGTGTCTATGTCTCCTGGAATCGGTAGGATTGGCTTTTATTTGGCGTTCTCAGGACAATATCACAATCACAACAGTGTTCACTGAATGGCGACCACGTCTCTCAAAATGGAGAGTAGGAACTTTCTCTCAGAAATTGTTCCAGACAAGTATTGAGGCGACACAAACGTTAACAGTGTGTAATGCTACACCGGTGTCCTGACAATCAGATACAAATAAATATCAGATTTTAATAAAATGATTCTCATCTTATTTGGATTGAACTATGGTCGTGTTGGGTCGATTTCAACAGGCATTTCTTCACAATTTGGTGATGTTATTTACTATTCACCAGAGCCCCTGCATTATCGACACGGCTCCTCTTTTTTATAGCCCATGGAAGTGCTTGTCTGTTTCCTATGTGGAACAAGATGAGGAGAACACTATATAGGAGGGTAGGAGGAGGTATATACAGAGGGGCAAACACCATTGTCTGTCAAACACTAAACAAATACAAACAGGCTTCAGAAATACACAACTAACCGCTTCTCTTTATTCAGTAGGTAAGATGCGTTGTATTCAGACCATTGTCATATTCCTAGATATGATCTCTTTTGATAAACACGGCACACATGACAAAAGATGACAATAACGCACAACGGGGGCGCAGAAAAACATCAACACCAACCGACCTTTTTTTCCATCCTCCACACAAAGGGGGCATCAGTCATTTTGCTTTGCTTTCATAACCGCCAGCCCTGGATCTCTGAATGAAGGGCCCACCCCGCCACGTACCTTACAGGCATGTCCTCCTCACTGACAGAGACCCCGGGAGCAGACGCGGGACAGCGCATGCTGTTGACATATAAACTCTGCACCAGGGCCAGCTCTGAGGAGTGTTCCAACATTGGTGCTCCGGACAAAAAGAAATCCACCTTGTGCAATGACCACTTTTCTTGTTCCCCTCTGTATCCACTGTGTGTGTGTGTGTGTGTGTGTGTGTGTGTGTGTTTCTCTCCCTCTTTGCTCCGTGAGTCTCTCTCTCTCTCTCTCTCTCTCTCTCTCTCCCCCCCCCCCCCCCCCCCCCCCCCCCCCCCCCCCCTTTTCTTTCCCTCCCCCCCCCCCCCCCCCCCCCCCCCACTCTCTTTCTCCTTGCTTTAGTGCAGCAGAGCGCGCCCACCCCCTTCGCTGACTGGCGGGGCTGAAATAATCCTCTCTGACAGCTCATCGTGCGCTAATGCATCGCGGTGCCTGTGGCCGCCGTGGCCCAGTTCAGCGGCTGGAGAGCCGGCCACAGCAGCGGCCCTCTCCCACTACTAATTGACACCCTTATCAGAAGGGGGGGGAAAGGAACTTGAGGAAATTGGACGTGACTTAAGTTTACTGTAGGGATGGGGCAAATGAGAGAGAGAGAGAGAGAGACATTGGCACAGAATAGATATACCAGCCATTTGCGAGAACCCATCCACACAGCCCAATTATTTCACTTGCCAGGTATGACTCCGGTGGGCCGGTGTAAACAGGGGAAGGGGACATTCAGCGTGGTGTGTGTGGTATGTAGTGGTAGGTTTCTCTGTGACCAGGCAGGCCTGCTTATATTGCTCAGCTGCGTCCATCGGGTCCATTATAGATATAGCGGTATACTATTAAGTCGGTTGAAGATTTTTCCCCAGCAAACACCTGTTTCTGTGGCGTCCAGGAGGACACCTGTCCCGTCTAACGCGGTGGGTCCGGTTCATCGCGGCCCCGCAGGCCGCTCTACTGGATAGCCTCGTGACAGGACGTGTTACATTCCCGCCATGCCAAGAGTTTGCTAATAATCCACCGAAACGCAGAGAGATCAGGCTGCATGTGCTCTGATGTCACCATGATACCCAGGGAGAGACAGCCTTCCGGTGAATCTGCGAGCGGCCATCTTTCACGGCATTGACTTGTTTTTCCCCAAGCAGGCTATTACATAAGCACTCTGTGGACCTTTCATTGCGCTGGTTGTCCTGTGCCATAGTCAATGTGAGCCTGCTATGGAAATGCCGACCACACGGCACCGGTGATTCCACGTTATGCCGTTATGCCGTTATGCCGCGGGGCTCTGGCACGGCCTCGTTCTGTTTTTACTACGGCGCGCTACAAAACATGCGACGTGCGTCTGTGCATGCGTTGCATATGTAAATCGTTAAAACCGGTTCTCCCAAAAATGAAAATGTCTTCCCCAGCCTTCACTGAAACCAGAACTACCACGCGGCCAGCGGATAGCGAGATTCAAAGCACATTGCCGAAGCACACGGCTTTCCGTTTCATCAAAGGCTTTGTGAAGCACCAATTTGCATTGGAGTAAAAAAAAAAAAGAAAAAAGAAAAAAGAATTCTAATTTGCCTTTTAGGCAGAGCAACCGAGGAAGGAACACGACACAAAGGGTTGGAGTGTTTATGGCCGACGCTTCGCTCCACACAGCACATGTCCCTCGCGCAACTCGTCCATACGCACGTTTGCCATCGTTTCTGTTAAGCTGCAACAATAACATTAGCCCCACAGTTTAAATGGGAGCTGTCAGTTCAACCTCTGCTGAAACCCCCCGGGGAGGCTAGCCGCCTCGGCTCCCTAATAGGGGTTCAGCTCCATTAGAGGAGTACGACATTAACGACAAGACAAGGGCTTTATCTTTTCACCTTTCTTCCTTCTTTGTTGTCTGCTGCTGCTGTGTGTGTGTGTGTGTGTGTGTGTGTGTGTGTGTGTGTGTGTGCGTGATACCTGAATTTGCCCTCATTTAACCACACCAGTTTCCCCCCAAAAAATCAAATCCAAAAAACATTGCCATGATGGGGGAGGGTAATTCAAATGAAAGGCAGAATACAAGTGAACGGCCTCAACAATAATACAAATATAGAGGTTGGCTGTCACCACGCTTACAGGGGGGCAGGTGCTGCTGTCACATGCGTTCGCTCCAAGAGTTGGATGATGGTGAGTTAATTTGATGTTGGTGACTTCATCAGATGATGGGGAGTTCATCAGATGATGGTGTTGACTCCATTGGATGATGGTGAGTTTATTGGATGAAGGTGGGCTCATTAACTGATGGTAAGGTATTCATTAGACCGTGAGTCCATCTGATGACAGTGAGTTCATCGGATAGCGGCGGGTTCAAATGGATACCAAAATCTTTGGTGCACCTTGCTGCCTGAGGAGCCTGTACGGCAAAAGATTCTCCTCATCTAGATGGAGATAATCTTAGCGCCTTGTCCTCCTTTCACCTCCACATACATAGTCGCAACATAGCCCACCGTTGTCCTGGCAACACTGCGTAAGCTGTTGGCGAAGAAGACCGAAGTGGCTCACAGCAACTGTGGTTAACATCCGGAAGAGCTCAAACATCCTGTATCGTACACCCAGACCACGCCATAGCCGCCTCTGGGAGAATGTCCTTACATGAGCCGCTGCAGTCTCTTCCTGTGAGCTGGCCCTCTCTTGCTGGGTCAGGAACTTGCCATAAAACCAGCTAATCTCCTGCCCCGCACCACACGGAGCAGCAGCAGCAGCAGCGGACCTGCAGGCTGTCACTCCAAGTCCCTCCCAAACAAACCCTGGAAGTCACACGGGAATACCTGGCCGTGGCATGACCCAGGCGTGACCCAGAGGAGGTGTGGATGGGAGGTGGAAAGATGAGCACACAGAGCGCTCAGATCACCGGCGGTGGGCTAGTAGGTGCTGATAATGAACAAGCACGGCCCACTGGCTGCTCTGTGGTGTCTCTGTGTGTCTGCAGTACGGTCTGTCTGGCGGGGGGATGGGCGATTCAGAAGGGAAAGTAAAAATGGGCGAGGAACGAATTACATAACTCCGTAACTCCTTATTCTTTAGTAACCCTTAAAACATGTTGTCTATTGCACGTGTGTATGCCTGCACGTATGCATGCATGCATGCATGTATTGAACCTATCTATAGGCCTAAATCTGTATATATATGGCGCTAAGTATATGCATTGTTTAGAATAGGCTGCTGCACTTAACGCTGTTCTGTGCTCTCCTCCTGTGGTGTAAACACATCCTCAGGAGCAGATAGATGGCGGTGTCATCTGGGCCGGCACGCCTCTGGTATGTAAATTTCAGGCGGGGCCGCGCAGCAGTTCAACGCTGGCACAAGGTGCGACTGTATACAACGCACAATAAAAACCAACGTCCGCGCACTCCCTTCCAAACCGTCTGACGTGAGCACACATCTACAAATTCCCCTCCATTACGGGGCCCGACTCGGAGGCTCTTTCCACCGACATGAATATTTTAAAGGCCGATGTCGAAATCCCGCTCTCCGTGAAGTGCTCGGGCTTCGCATTCTCGCCGGTGCCACTGGCACCACGTAGAGCGGGGCGGCAACGCCGCCCCCGAGCCACCGGAACTCTCCGTCTGATCCCTCCGCCGCTTCTGCCCGTTAAAACACACACACACGCGCACACACACACACACACACACACACACACACACACACACACACCGCTGGCTCAACGCAACGTGTACGAGAGGTCGTTAGTCCCGAGTGCAATTAAGACCCGAGGCCGTGAGTCGCGGTGCTGGGTGCTGTGATGGGACTGAGCGGCACATCTCCAGCCCCGCGGTTTGGACGACGTGGATTGGACGGCTTGCATCGGACGTGTAAAATACGTTGTCCCGACTTGGACTCGCTTGAGGGACTTTGCCTCTATTCAAAAACGATATTGCGCTAAATGCTACAACTGTTTGTAGAAGGGTTTTTTTTTTTGTAAAGGGGAAGAAAACACTAAAAGTGGTTGTGCACATTCAGTGCACATCTGCTCTGACTGGGACTCCGCGTACGCAAAACAAGCACCCATGCCTGTCAAGTGATCAAGTCTGATGACCCCACATGTTTACATCTTTGCACAGAGACTGAGAACAACCCACAGCGTTCCCTTTTCGCACCTGTGCTCCAATCGGACTTATCGGCCCAGCAGATCGTGTGGTTTGCTGTGCTGTTCTGAGAAACAGAAAAAAAAAAAAAAAAAAAGTGGGGGAGGACGAAAATGTGCTCAATGATGTGTCTCTGTAACGTCAATAAACATTGTTGGATATTGACTGCTGACATCTTTGAATGTCGCATGACGATGATTGCTATTCATTTTTTTTTCTCTTCAGAGGGCGAACAAGAGAGCGCTTGACATGGCTGTTTATAATCAGACCATAACCATAGAGACACATTTTAATGTCAAGCATTCCCAGGCCCCCGTCTTTGCGAGAGTTGTGTAACACGCCCTGGTGTGTCGAATTTATGATCGAACAGATGCTAGCAATAAGCTACGACTATGAGCCTGGACACCCGCGTATTGGTGATTGATAGGCAAGGAAGCGTAAGAGTGAGACGCGAGGCAGAGGGGGAGAGGGTTCTCCTATACCCCCGACCTTTGAGACGTCTCATACCCGTGGAACATTTGTGTATCTCACCGACGAACAAGAATTTGGTGTCAGGTTTTGCCACATAATACGCTAGATTCGGAGGAACACACGCTCTGCTGAGTAGGTGTAGCAGCTCGGGGCCACTAAATGCAAACGTGATTAAAGCGAGCAGAGAGAGCCGCGTGGAAAAAATAAAGGACGCCTTTCTCTTCCGCTTTTCTGCAGTGAAATGTAACTTCCTCTACGTCAAGCCGTCACACTATCAAAATACTTTTGAGGGTGTGCAAAAGAATATCACAACTTTGGTCCGCGGTGGTGAGGCGAACACACATATTTGTGTGTGTGTGTGTGTGTGTGTGTGTGTGCATATTTGTGTGTGTATTTCACATAAATATTTCAAGGATTCATGTCATGTCTGTTAGCAAGAAATTCTACATTTTTTGCAAGATCTGTGAACGAAAGAGTATACGTTGCTGCACAGCCAAGAGTTTGCCGTCATTGTTACTATTCAGCGTGTGCATATATTCTATATTCATTTAGACTTTGATCTATTTATATATAAATATATCCTCGTTCACAATTCACAATGACAGGTGGTTAAAACCAACATAAACATTCTGAAGGCGTTCAGAGGTTCACCACAGCCTCCAAAGCAGACACTGCCCCCAAAGCTTTGCCTGGAAACAAACACTTGACTGAATACTGACAGGTGCAACGCCAAAGCTACAACACTGCTGTCTCTGGTCTCAAGAAATGTCGGGAGGCCCTTCAAGCGTCTCACTCTCCGTGCATGAATACTGACATCGCGTGGCCATGAAGAGAAATGCAGAGGATGCAGGTTGAGACCCTCGGTAAGGCAACTGACGACGACCCGTTCTGAAAAGCGGCGTGCATCATGGAAATGGTCCATCACGTTAACCAGAGCCCGAATAAAAAAATGAAATGTATAGGTTTGTATCACAATTAGCCGAGGAATCCCGACTGCCTGTCAGATAATTGGAAACAGAAAAAAACGTGCATTGCAGAAATTACGAAAAGACCATTTAGAACATTTTTATTTGATCAGTAACTAAAATCATAAAATGACTATCAAAATGTGATGAATAAACAATCCAATAAATCGAGTCATCCTTTAAGCAATAGTACAAATACTTAAAAGGATAGAGTAAGCCTTTATAGGATTATGTTGCAATCCAAACCCAAGTAATTTCCCATCTCAAATTCATACCGACAGATTTTTGCCGCAGGGGTTAAAAGATCCAGTAAACAAATAAGAGGAATTGGTTTGTCTTGCGTCCTTAAAGGCTCTGGAGAGGAAACAAAACTTGAGAGCTGAAACAGGTTTTGTTGGAATATTTGTGATGTATTTTTATGAAGCAAAGAATCCCATCCAAACTAAATTGTGATCAAATCAAAACATTTATATAATCTAAAGATAAATAAAAAAAAAAAAGATACAGGAAATGTGTATAATGGAAAAATCTATTGAAAGCTGTTATGATGAGATCGACATGTTCAAGTCTGAAGATAGACTGTTGAGCTTTAATATTGAAATATCAGCAAAATGAATTACGTCACAAGCACATCTAGAGTCCACCTCTGCAACAAATCCATATGAAGAAAAAAATACAAACTTTCAATTTAAAAAAATGTACAGGAATTACAGAAAATCATTCAAGTTAAAACCAATATCTGAACATGGATTTAACCAGCGAGGATCTGAAGGACAGATCAGACTTTTTACGGTTGTATTTACACCTTTATACACACACACACACACACACACACACACACACACACACACACACACACACACTTTCTCTTGCTTTCTCGCTCGCTCTCTCTCACACTCACTCACTCACACACACCACCAATGCCACCATTTTCTCTTAATATACACATGACATTTCATGATACTGCAGGTAAACTGTTGAATTGAACTAGAAATTTGCTGCCATTCATTTTTTTGCGGTAACGTTAACACAACAAAATCATACATAACAATGCACTTTCATGTAGGTCATTTCTTAGTTCTTTTTCCCCCCCCGGTCCATCATGGCCCAGTGTGGTCTCCTCTCTCTCCTCATCGACGGGCTGAACAGCAGGGCCTCCAAACGGCACCGTGGCGCGTGAAGACAGATGGCAAGAAGCGGACTGGTGGGGTCTGGCAACGGGCGCCCCGGCTCTCGCTCACTTCTCTTACAGAAGTCCGGGGCGATCGATGCGACGGCGGCGGCTGCTGCTGCTGGCTTACTTCTCCAAGACAAACAGGAAGTGAGCAAGGGGAAGTGAGCAGACCCGCCCCGGGCCCCCCCCGCCCCCAACCACCTAGATGAGTGTCAAAACCTACAAGTGCGCGAATTTTGCATAGTCTCAATGGAGTTTGTGTTTCCTTTTCTTGTGTTTTTTGTCTTTTTTCTTGCTGGCACATTTGACACAGAACCACTGCTGATCCTCCGGGGGGGCGGCCAGTATGCCGACACAGGGCCTGGAAGACAGGGGGTACAGGTGGGGTTACAGGGGTACAGGTGGGGTTACATGGGTACAGGTGGGGTTACAGGGGTACAGGTGGGGTTACATGGGTACAGGTGGGGTTACAGGGGTACAGGTGGGATTACATGGGTACAGGGGGTACAGGTGGGGTTACAGGGGTACAGGTGGGGTTACAGGGGGTACAGGTGGGGTTACAGGGGTACAGGTGGGGTTACAGGGGTACAGGTGGAGAGGAGCCCACCGGCCTTTGGCAGTACTGACACACTGGTGTACATAAACATAAATGTCATGGGAACAAACGGCAGGCAGAGGCAGCTCATCGTGTGATCCCCGTGAATGAATTCTGTTGGTTATGAATGAATTAATCTCTTACAAATGGTACCATGAACCCTGTTGGTTATGAATGAATGAATCATGGTTGGACGTTAGCACCATGTGAATCTCTTACCAAGGGCACCATGAATCCTGCTCGTTATGAATGAATGAATCATGGTTTTAAATGTAGGTTATGAATGAATGAATGAAGCATGATTTGACATGGTTAGCACCAGGTGAATCGCTTACCAATGGCACTGTGAATCCTGTTTGTTATGAATGAATGAATCATGGTTTGACATGGTTAGCACCAGGTGAATCTCTTACCAATGGTACCAATCATTGCATCCGTCACAGCCAATCATGGGACTGCCGTCGTCTGGCTTGTTGCATCCGGGACAGATCCAGATCTGGTTGCCACTTTCGTCTCGGATCTAGAATTAGAAAAATGATTACAGTTGTTATGTACGTGAGGAGCAGATAGTGTTGTTTCATAACAAAGAGCTGGTAAAATAAAAAAAAAGCATATTGCTCTAAACGTAGGATTTATAGTAAAGGCAGTAAGGCAAACAATAATCCAGTTAACATGGGGTTTGCTCAGGGGACACGAAACACAGACACGCTTCCCGTCTCACGCCATGAGAGGAGGACCCTGCTTGGTCCGGAGGGGGGTTTTTTCGCTTTCAAAGTAAAAGCCCCGGATCTCACCACGTAGGTGCTGACGGTCTCCGTCACCACGCTGCGCACCGGGGTTTTGAGGGTGCTGGCGGCCGACAGCAGAGAGATGGGGGGCAGCATCGGGGGAGGGAGCACCACGGGGGGCGGGGGAGGCGGAGGGGGAGACCGGGGTCTGGCCGCGGGGACCGACTTGGGCGCGGGGGTCTTGGGCGCGGGGGTCTTTGGCGCGGGGGTCTTGGGCTCTGCGCTGGGGACCACCTTGCTGATGACGCTGGTGGTAGGACAGAGAGAGAAACATGACGTCACACGACCAGAACGGGGACCAGGGCCCTTCTGCGGGGGGGGGCACACGCGTTCCTGGAGCCACAGTTGTGAAGCTAGCAGAGTTCATGTGCATCTATATCTGTAGATCTATGCTGTAGCAAAACCCATCTGTCCCATGTAAATTGAATGCGTACATTTTGTCCTGGCCAGCTCCCACTCTCAGCGTTAGTCTGGGGATGACCGGGGAAGGCAGAGACGTTGGAATATCCACTTTCACCTGGGAAGCAAAACAGAACATATCACATACAGAGCATATTACATATTACTACAGAACATATTACAACATAAATGTGACGGGACTCACCTTCTCCAGCCGGATCCTCTCCTTCACCTTCTCCTTCTCACGCTTCTCCTTCTCCCTGTCCTTCTCCTTCTTCTTCTCCTCCTTCTCGCGCTCCTTCTCCTTGGCCTTTTCGCGCTCCTTCTCCTTGTCCTTCTTCTTCTTCTTCTCCTTCTTGTCCTTCTTCTTGTCCTTCTCCTTGCCCTTGGCCTCCTTCTCCTGCAGGACGGGAGGCAGCGGGGGCAGCATGGAGGGGAGGCGCAGGCAGGCCGAGGGGCTGAACAGCGGGGGCATGTCGGCCAGCCCAAACGGCGCCAGGGCCGACAGCTTGGGCTTCTCCTCCTTGCCCTTGTCCTTGCTCTTGCTCTTGTCCTTCTTGCTGCGCTCCTTGTCCTTCTTCTTGTCCTTGTGTTTCTCCTTCTCCTTGCGGCCCGAGCCGTCCGCCTCCTTGGACTTGACCTTGGTGGGCAGGATCTCCGCCGGGTCGAAGTCCCGCGCGTGGTGGAACAGGTCCTCGTCCTTGGCGTCGAACTCCTTCCACGGCAGCTTGGCCTCCTTGGCAAAGTCCTTGCCCTTATCCCGGCTCTTGTCCTTGCTCTTGTCCTTCAGCTTGGCCCGCTCCTTGTCTTTGGGCTTGTCCTTCTCCTTCTTCTTCAGCTTGGTCTTCAGCTCCTTCTTCAGCTTCTTCTTGATGTCGGCCGGCGGCGGCGGCGGCGGCGGCGCCTTGCTCTTCTCCTCCAGGGCCTTGAGGAGGGCGGGCTCGGGCGTGGGCGGCGAGGGCGACCCCGAGGACAAGTACTCCGGGTTGTGCAGCGGCGGCGGCGGCGGCGCCGACGGCCCGCCCTGGTTGACCTTCCGCAGCACCTCGTTGATGGAGTCGTCCATGGTCCAGCCGGGGCCCACCATGGGGAGG
>OMKI01057785.1:8802-28276 GCA_900302315.1 Phycis blennoides | reverse complement strand
ACCATGGGGAGGTGGAGCGGCGCGGCGGCGTCCTTCCCGGAGAGGGGCGCCCCGGGGAAGAGCTTGGGGGCGGGCGGCTCCATGATGGTCAGCCGCCGGGGGCTGGAGAACCCGTTGCTCTCCGACTCGGAGCCGGAGGAGAAGGCGAACGGGTCGGGCTCGTGCTCGGCGCAGGCCTGGGCGATCACGGCGTCGATGGAGTCGTCGATGGCCTGGTCGTCGGGCTCCGGGTTCTCCGGGTGGCCGCGGGCCGGCTCGCCGCCGTCGGCGCTCTGGTGCAGGTGCACGTTCTCCTTGCCCATCCTCTCGCTGAGCGCCAGCAGGGGCGGCTTGGCCGCGGCGTCCGCCTTGGCGGGCGGCTGCGGCGCTTTGGAGGAGCTGATCTTGGGGCTCTTGGGGCTCTTGGTCCGGCCCGGGGACTTTTTCCTCTCCTTCGAGGACTTGGGAGAGCAGAGCGCGCCTCCCGCCAGCGCCGCCGCGTTAACCCCCTTGGGGGACTTAGTCCTTTGTCGGCCCGGGGACGACCCCTTGGGCTTTCTGGCGGGGGTGCCGTGGGACTTGTGGTCGGCGTGCCGGGGCAGCGCGGGCAGCGGTCTGAAGGAGGGCGGGGCTCCGGTGGGGGTCTCCGGGGACAGGGAGCCCAGGCTGTCGTGGGAGGCGAGCACGCCGGGGGGCAGGCGCTGGGGGTTGAGGGAGGTGAGGGGCTCCCGGGGCTCGGCCCCCCACTCGGGGCTGAGGCCAGGGTGCATGCGGGGTCTCTTGGAGGTGGGCATCATGCCCATGGCGGCGTCGGGACTGTCCAGGTGCCTTTTCAGCGGGTGGTTCTCGTCGTTCACCGCCTCGTCGTCCTCCGGCTCCTCGTCTTCCTCGTCCAGGGGCACCTGCATGGCTTCGGCCGAGGTGCCCATGTCTGGGGGGACCTCTTCCTCTTCCTCTTCTGCACCGAACAACAAACAACAAGAGCGTCAGGGGATAAAGCGAGGAGCGCGAGAGGACCCGGTGATGCAAGCATTCAACCCCACCTCCTGTCACACGCACACACATTGAATGCATCTTTTGGATGAGATTTGATGGCACTCGTAGTGTTCTCTGGTTAGAATAGCCTTTGTTGACAATAAAACTCAATGATCAACATTCACTATTGAGTTATAGAGCCGGTTCATACCATCTAGATCAGTGGTTCTCAACTGGCGGGTCGCGGGCCTTTGTCCGGGCAAAAAAAAATGTTAAGAAAAAAATCCTGTGCTTTTATTTTGAAGAGGATTTTTTTTTATGCAGCGGAGTGCCGTCTATTTTTTTTATTGCCTGAATAAGTGACTGAATAGTTTAATAGTACAGTTACTGAAGTGTTATGCTATGTTAAATAAATTTGAGAAGTTTAACATTTTCCTTGATTCGGGGTGGCGGCTTGTCATTAAGGGGTGGTGATGGGTCCCGAAGCCAGACCAGTTGAGAACCACTGCTCTAGATAACCTATCCTATGAAGGACGTTCACATCATTTCATTTTGCCTAAATGATGCCGTAAAATGATTCACAGCCAACCGGCTGCATGAAATTATCATCTGTTACACACGGCACAATATCAGCACCGCCAAAGTCAACAGAGGACGGATTTCTGGCAAGATACACTTGCCATCCATAAGAACACTGACACTTTTCGTTCAACACTTCGACGGCCGCTTTGAGTGCACGTACTGCCAAATACACGTCTGGGGTCTAGACATGATGACTACTAAGCTACAGAAAATAACTAACTAAATATATACTGTATCAGTTATATCAAATCTTGAGAATAATTACAAATTATATAATAATCTCTGGGCAGAAATGACTACTAAATGGCCTTCTCATAGTAGAAGGTTAACGAGGGGTGTCTGTTCATAGGGTGAAAAGAGCACATCCAGAGTGGCCAATCCTAATAAATACGTTGGTGAGTGGGAAACCATGAACCTACCCTCCTGCAAGGAGACCAGAGGAGGCAGGTAGTCGGGGATGTACTCCTTCCTCTCCTCGGCATCTCGGGCTCCAGGCTGAGGAAACTGTAGGACGTTGTTCTTGGTGACAGGAAACAGAGGAGTCTGGTGGGCAAAGCTCACAGGCTCCAGGTTGTTCACGTAGTCCTCCAGCTCACTCAGGCTGACCCCCAGCAGCCTGAAGGCCTGGCCCACATCGTCCAGTGCTGGATCCGTCCGGCCATCTGACAGGTGCACAAGTACCAACTACATGAATGACAGGTCCAGCAGCTATTCCAGCATCTAGTCCAGCACTACGCTTATAGGGAATAGAAATCAATAGCAAACCTGTTTAAAGTTTGTTTATTCCTAATGAAAAAAAGGATATGATCATTGTATTTGTGATTGACTTACAGCTGATCAGGGAGGGTCAAATACAAGTTAAATAATGATATTCCTTAATGCAGACTTCCAATGAGAGGTACCATGATAATAGCAGCTACTTATCTCCAATAATGTGCATAACAACCACCACTGCATTAATAAAAACGCGGGCTGAGCAAAGCTCCTGTACTTTTTGACAACCCATCTCCAGACACTACCAGGCCTCGCCTGCAGGGGCGCTGGTCCGAGAGCGGGACGGGATCGTGGATAAAAACAACAAGCTCGTCTATATTCCGTCACTTGGTTAACACACCCACACATACCCGCAACGTTCACTTACAGAGCTCGGAGTATCGATGGCACCCCTTGGCCAGCTGCTGGATATATCGATGCAGGACGTCGGACAGCAGGTCGCAGGCGGTAAGCTGCACCGCGTCCCAGCCCAGCGCCTGGCAGATCTGCGCCACCGAGACACGCAGCAGCGAGCGGGCATAGCTCTCGCACATCTCGCTGACTCGTCGCGGTCCTATCCCCGGTTACTTCGCGTTCCGAAACATGCTTCCGGTATTCACGGGACGGGGAACCCGCATTGGGTTCGTGAAATCGCGATTTAATAGTACAATTTCGTGTCTATTTTAGTAAATGTATTGGCGCTTTTGCCAGGGCCGCCATCTTGACTTCGTCGACAGACCCATCCCCGGAGCGTCGGGTTGACATGCGCAGAACGTGCGCGTCGGCCCGCTGGAGTCCGGACTGCTCGAGAAAGTCATCATGCGCTGACTTTGCGCAGTGAAGTTTTTATATTTTATTTTTTTCATGGAAGAAAGTATTGTATATGAAATTAAGCAATATACTCACTGTAATCTTGTGAATTTGTTACCGATGCTGCTGCAACATGTGCATTTTCCCATGGGGATCAATAAAGTCTCTCTCTTCATATACATACAGCGGAAGTGTTTTTTTTTTTTTTATTATTGTAATTTGCTTGCCACCGCTGAAAGGATAATTTGTCATTTTTTGGAAATTGTACATCGCCCCCTAGAGAGCTACGGCGTGTGTCATCTGGACGTGGGCCTGTGGAGCCAATGAGACTAAATGTGATCAAAGCTAAGATAAATCAAATCAAATGTTCACGACGTCTCGTATCTCACCATCATTTTCTATGGTTATGATTATCAACATTAAATAATTGATATTAATTTACTCATTGTGTGGTTTGTTATGTATTAGGCTATTTAACACCTGTCTATTTTATTTGATCACTTAAAACGCATCAAATGCACTGAATTGACTCTAAATGACGAAAGATAATCAGCATGTAGGCCAGCCACTGTTCCATAAACACGTGTTGCTGCTCTTCCGCCTGCGTTGACTCTATGTGACCGGCAGGTAGTGCAGCCGTTTTGAAACCGTGGATCTTCGCGATCAGCATGGATTTAGAGGCCGCTTGTCTCCCCCAGCCGCCCGCTGGAAGAAGTGTGCTCAAATTCCATCCCACCCCAAACAGTTGGTAGTTGTTTTCCGCCCACCCAAGTAGATCATGCTTTTGACATTATAGTGCATAGACAATTTTTTGTGTATATGTTTCAGGACAATCTAAGGCAGACATGAGGCAGAAAAACAAGGTTTTATTAACCGAAGTAGACAAATGATTTATTAAAAAAAACCCACAATAGTGTCACTCACAGCCAGCTGTGATTCTCCCATTTACCACAGGCTGTTTAAATAAAGATTTGATCTATGTGTTATGTTGGCCTATTCTTACCAAATCACACATGAAAACACGAAGTGAGAAACTGTAACAACGTGGAACGTTTTCACATTGACCTTCTCGTCAGCTTGTCTTCTGGATAGGTACATAGGATGTATGCTCACCAGAGGTTTGAACCCCCTTCCACCTCAGACTGGTACCAGATCTGAAGCGACCTTCTATAACCTACATCTTTAGCATAGTAGCTTCAGCCCAGGCTTCAGCCCCATGCATTTCTGACCATGTGGTGGCAACATTCCTGGGTATAAACAATACTCATGAGATAGATCTACGCCATACCAGAAAGCTGTTGAATGCAAAAATACAATTCTGGTTTATTATATCAATCATGGTAGATGGTACAGAAATAAGATGCATTTCCCTCACACATGGCAAGCCATGTTGGTGTTCTTTCTTGTTGGTACAATGAGCTTCTTGAAAACACAACACAGTGGCCTACAGCCAGGTGTTTTCTTTGTACTTCTACCTGAACCAGCCAATAGCTGATCGCTGAACTTAAAGGTGAAGGAGGTAGGAGAGCCAGGGACCAAAGGTCAATGACAACACTAAATTAGCTTGAAGATTTGGTTGGAAATAGAAATAGAAATGCAGCAATTCATTTACATAATTGATTTGTACAACTTCATCATGAAACTATAATCATACAAAAAAGAAAATATACACCCCCTGTCTGGAAGCTTGTTCAAAACATGTACAGAGTAGAATTATCTCTAGTATGTCAAGTAAGTAGAAGTAGTAACCGTGAGGTATTGTAGTTTAGGTATAGCATTTAAACATTTTAAGAAAGGTTATTTGCATGTACCTTGACATAGCCATGACTATGAGAGTTTTAAATACTGGTACTTGGAGAAAAATGTTCACTTTCAATTACAGTCAGCAGAGAGTTAATATTCATTGTTAAAATTCCATGTCTTCCAAATGTGGCATCCTCCGTTGTATACGTTTTATCTGTCGAGTGGGAAAAATAATGTTTATATTATTATACAAGATTGGGTAGTGTTTGACTCCCAGAAAGGTTCTGGGTTCAAACCCCAATTCTCCAGTCTACCTGTAGACATCTTTAAGCAAGATGCCTGCGCCTTAATAAAATGCATTTAAAAAATAAAATAAAAATGGTGACATTGTTCACATAATAAATAAATTACAAAAGTAGCGGAAGCATAAGAGCAGGTAGGGTTAACTGATCTTTGTGGTAAATGTGGTTAAAAGGCAGTGGCACCTGCACAAGGGTTTCACTATCAGCCAACTTTCTAACAGGATTTTAACAAAGTACAGAACCGAAACAACCACAACAAATGAGTGCAGAAGGCCTTATAAACATACAGTGTGGACTATAGGTTCAATGGAAAGATACGATTTATTTATTCATCATGCTCAAAAGGCAGAAAGGGTAAAACCCTAAAACATCACAACCTCGATGCCACGGCGGACATTCATGACACTTACCAGTTACGAAAACCGGGAAACGGGCTGAGATGTTCTGGACCTGCAGCTGCAGCAGACACCTGAGATAGCGCGGATGTGGTCTGTCCGAGTGGTCACACTCGTGGTATGGCAACACCTCCACAATTCCAGTTTCCTGGCAGCTCTTGATCAAGTGCTTCTTCTCCTCTTCCTCGACACTGAACCTGGCATTTGGAGTATTCACAACTCCGATCATGTAAACCTTTTTCAACACCTAATGTGCTTCTATTTGACTTAATATTTATTTGTAAACCCTTTTTTCCCAATGTGACTCATAGAACAATCAGACACATGTTCCGTAATGTCAGATGTTAAATTTCTGATCATTTAAAATAAACAATATTATAATGTAAAGTAAACAGAATGTTTTAAAGCGTATAATTTAAAGCGTACCTCGCATTTTCCTTAAAGCGACGGCTGTCTCTGTAATGCATGATCCATTTCCACTTCCCGTTCTTGCTCAGCTCTTGCAGGAAGCCTAACAGTTCCTTCATTTTGCCTTTGAACAGAATATCAGGATTGTCATTTATATGACGATATTTAAACCGGGACCAAAATGTAGAAGGCAGTATTTAGAGGAGTATTCTTACTGAAGCTAAGTGCTTCCAGTGCGACCCTTTCCAACATGATGAATCCACCCTTCTTAAAGAGGTCCTGATGGGTAAGATTCCCAATGTCCTCTGGTTGGTCGATCCCAGCAAACAGCACATTTGCGGATTTCTTCAGATCCAGGATATGGGGGACCTATGAAAACATGCATACACAACACAGGACATATTTTTTCATAATTTACATTAGGTTCCATTAAAATATCCCACAGAACCGTAATTATTAACTCTTAATGTAGCAACGTCATGTTTTACCAGCAGTTCTATTACCTTAATAATGTGCTCTGCGATATCTTCGTTCTTGAGAATGATGAGTAGCAATGAGGATGAGGAACTCGGCTCATTAAGGTAGAAGTGGGATGGTTGGACCTCAGTGTGGCCATCTGCTTCCAATTGGGCCTTCCAAAACATAGCAGATAAAACATTTTATATACTATGTTCACTGTTAACTGGCTTGGTAAAGGTAGTGCAGAAAAATCTACAAGTAAAAGTACAGTAGAGTATCATGGGCCATGAACAGACCTTAAATGACAAATGCATACAGCAGGAATTAACAGTTTTAACAGGAATTAAAGGTAAATATACAATACTGTCTTGCATTTGACTACACTTATTCTTGTTAAAGGTGTAACGTAAACTTTGACAGATACAGTAGGGTGATCAGGCATCCCCTTTTTCTGAGGACAGTCCTCGTTTCTAGTGGCCTGTCCCCTGCTGGAGCTGTCCTCGGAAAGGTCCCCGTTTAAAGACGAAAAATACGATTTTACAAACACTGCAAGTGATTTTAAAATGGCTTTGTTTCAGATGAGTGTGTGCAATCAAGAGTACTTTTTGAAAAGGCCTTACCTTTGTTTCCTCAAAGAAGGGATCTTCTGATGTCATCAATATGTAGAACCTGAACTTAGTTTTAGAAGACTTCCTCACTAAATCCAGACTATGGTTCAAGCTGCCAAACATCCCGCTTCTCGTTTGCCTGCTAGAGCAAGCGCTGTCTTTCAATGGTCCATGCGTTTTTGTCAGGTAACCCTTTCCTGCACAGACGTTATTCATCATGGTTTGGTACGACCTGGCACAGTCTGCCTTAATGTTGGAAAGCGCAGCGTTGGCCTCTGCACGGTTTCCTTTAGAAGGGAACTTGCAACGGTGTGATAACTTTTCTTCTGTAGTTTCCTTCGTACTGCTCTCTGGCATGTCTGCGCCCATGGACAGGTCAAGGACAGATTCCTGCCCGTCAGAACTAGGGTAAGAATACATGGACCCGTGGTTGGGATTTTTGCCAGGAACCCTTTTACTGTAATTCAGAAGTTGCCTCATTTCCTCTGAGAAGATTAGAAACTCTTGTTCGATTGAAAATTGTGTGAGGTCAGAATTTCTGCATGTTTCGGTGCGTTGCCCCGAAGACTTTGATACAGTTTTTGTAAACCTATAATTTGTATATTTGAAAGAGCTTGTTGAGGGACCTGTGTGAGTTGAGGATGAATGACCACGGATCGGATCTTGGAAGTTGGAGGAAGGAAGATTTTCACCTTGATCAGACTGTGTAGAAACAATAGATGGGACCGTTCCAAGGGTCCATTCTTCCATTTTTTCCACATGATACACGGCGTCAATAGAATTTGGTTTATTCAAGACACGTTGACCAACACCATGTCGTGAAACCCTACCAGCCCTTGAGCAAATTTCTAGCTCATCCTCATGTTGGTTGTCCTCTGATGTGTGGTTAAAAACATCTCTCTTATTGTCCAAGAGTGTGTCAGTCAGTGTGTTGGGTATGACAGGGATTTTATCCTGACTATCAGCGGAAGCATTTGAAACAGCCGGGTTATTCATTTCCTTTACTTTGTAGATGTCATCAGCTGGACTGTCAGTCCTCAATGGCTGTAGGACCACAACAGGATTAAGTCTGCATGGATGGGAGTCATCTCGCAATCTTCTCTGTTCTGGAGCTTTGCATATCTCCTCATTGTTGCACATTTTCTTTGGGGGACAAGGAACAGAATGTTCTTCAGGAGCCCTTTTCCTTTTTACAAGCAATTGTTTGGCAGGTGGCATAAATCCATTAACCAGACTTGATTTATCATTTAAATTGTCCATATCCATAGATTTCCAACAGGGGGTTGGGGGTTGATTTGACGATTGTTCCTCAGGTGAGATTTTGCAGACTTCATTTGAAGTGCTCGGCTCCAGAGAAGGAAAGCCCTCATAAGGGCTTTCATCTATGGTTGGTGTGGGGCACCTCTCATCAAATTCACTTGTCTCAGAGACCAATTTATTTTCATCATCACATTTCACAAAAACTGAAGATGTATTTTTGTCTAGCTGGATGTTTTCTGGCGACATATGGTACACATCCATGTTCATTGCCATTTCTTTAGGTTCATTAGCCATTTCCAAAGTATCCACTTGGAAAGGCAGGACCTGTGGGCCAGCTTCCACATTTTCTGCTATTGGGAACCCTCCACTGTTTTCGAGCACAGTAGGATACACATCCATGTTCAATGGCATTTCTTTGGGTTCATGAACTACTTCAACAGCATTGCCTTGTAGGTCAGCTTCCAGTTCTTGTCTTGATTTGTCTCGACCAACTAAGGGCATTTGACTTGCATCTTGCAGAAGTTTTGAAACCCCTTCTTGGGAGGACTGGGCTCGGTAATGAAAAGCTGCTTCTGGAGCTAAAATACAAGAAGTTTCAACTTTATTTTCCATCAATTCATCATCTGGTTCTTGACGATCACAAACAGCTACACTCACACCAGGCAGTACTTCAGCTTCGCTCTCACCAACAACACCATCCTGTAACCGTGTAGAATCTTTATCAGACTTGCTCTGTTGACTCACAATTTCAATGTTTGCTTCATCCACGGAGTCAATATGACCACGCACCTCTGGTAATGTCTTATCCAAAGTGATGTTCACATTTTCTTCTGAAATGGCACTATCACCATCACCACCCATGAAGGCGTTTGGATTTACACATTGCGTCTGTAACGGTTCATGAACTACAACCACATTGTCTTGTAAAGGAAGGACCTGTGGGCCAGCTTCCACTTCTTGTCTTGATTTGTGTTTACCAACTAATAACTTTTTACTTGCATCTTGGAGAAAATTTGAAACCCCATCTCTGGAGGACTGGGCTCGGTGATGAGAAGCTGATTTTGGAGCTAAAATATAAGGTTCAACTTCATTCTCTACCAATTTATCCTCCTGTTCTTGATGATCACAACCAACTACACTCACATCAGGCAGTACTTCAGCTTGGCTCTCACCTACAATACCATCCTGTAATGGGGTAGAATCGTTATGAAACTTGTTCGGTTGACTCACAATTTCAATGTTTGCTTCATCCATGTAGTCGTGGTCATCATTCTCCTCAGGTAATGTCTTATCCAATGCAATGTTCAAATTTTCTTCTGAAGTGGTATCATCACTGGATTCATCTTTTTTACCATCCCCCTCACATAGATGTCCAACTAGGGGCATTTGGCAATAAACCTCTGGACCATTGTTCTTAGTTGGTCTGGGGCATCTCTCATCTGCTTCAAGGTCCTCTGAGCCCAATTTATGCGTAGAATCACTGTCCTCAAAAACTGAAGGTACATTTTCCGCAATGGGGACTTTTCCACAGTTTTCTTGTGAAGTATGGTACACATCAATGCTCATTGGTATTTCTTGGGGTTCATGAACACCTTTAAAAGGATTGTCTTGGAAAGGAAGGCCCTGTGGACCAGCTACCACTTCTTTTTTTGAATTGTTTTTTCCAACCAAGGGCATTTCATTTGCATCTTGGTGCAATTTTGAAAGCCCACCTTGGGAGGACTGGGCTCGGTGATGAGAAGCTGCTTTTAGAGCTAAAATATAAGAAGTTTCAACTTCATTTTCTATCAAATCATCATTCGATTCTTGTTGACCACAACCAACTACACTCATATCAGGCAGTACTTCAGCTTGGCTCTCACCTACAATATCATCCTGTAATGGGGTAGAATCATTATCAAACTTGTTCTGTTGACTCACAATTTCAATGTTTGCTTCATCCATGGAATCGTGGTCATCATTCTCCTCAGGTAATGTCTTATCCAATGCAATGTTCAGATTTTCTTCTGAAATGGTATCATCACTGGATTCATCTTTTTTACCATCCCCGTCGCATAGTTGTCCAATAAGGGGCACTTGGCAATAAATCCCTGGACCGTTGTCGTTAGTTGGTCTTGGGCATCTCTCGTCCACTTCAATGTCCTCTGAGCTCAATTCATGTGTAGAATCACTGTCCTCAAAAACTGAAGGTACATTTTCCGCAATCGGGACTTCTGCACAGTTTTCTAGCGAGGTACGGTACACATCTATGGTCATTGGTATTCCTTGGGGTTTATGAACCCCAAGAAGATTGTCTTGGAAAGGAATAACCTGTGGGCCAGCTACCACTTCTTGTTTTGAAATGTCTTTACCGGCTATTTTGGAAAGCCCATCTTGGGGGGACTGGGCTCGGCAATGAGAAGCTGCTTCTGGAGCCAAAATATAAGCTGTTTCAACTGCATTTTCTGTCAATTCATCATCCGGTTCTTGATGATCACAACCAGCTACACTCACATCTGGCAGTACTTCAGCTTGGCTCTCATCTACAATACCATCCTGTAATCCTGCGGAATTGTTTGACTTTTCCTGTTCCCTTAACATTTTCATTTTTGCCACAGTTTCATTATCATCATGCTCCTCTGGTAATGTCTTGTCCAATGCAATGTTTGAATTTTCTACTGAAATTGCATTATCTTCAGTACCACCACCCATGGAGGCATTGAAATTTGCACATTGGATCTGTAACATCTCTTCAGTGGATGCATCCTGTTTACCATCCTCCTCAGGTAATTGTCGGACAGGTGATGATTGGCAAGAAACCCCTGGATCATCCCCTTTAATGGTCCCATGGCCATCACTGACTGATTTTGGATTTAAATTATTGTCTTCTTCCTTTGTAAAGTGACCTTGATGACTTGCTGATCGACAGTCTTTATCCTCATTCATGTTTTCATTGCAGCCACGAGAGAGTGTGATGGATCCAACATCCGCAGACTGTTTCTTATTGTCTGGTACGTTTTCATAAGGCACTGGTGATTTGTGCTCTGTTATATAATCCTCATTTTCACTCAGTTGTAAACAGAAGTCGGCATTGTTTCGATGATCCTCATATTTGGAATCATCACCATCACACTCTTCAGTACCAACCAAATAAGTACATGAAGAGTTTGGATCTTCAACTATGCCTTTCATGATCTCAAATCCAGAGTCCATTTCTATTGTTGGAACAACTGCCACTTCTGTATTTTGTAGTGTATGTTTCTCTTTTCTTTCAGAAGTTTCAATGTTGGTGCTTTCTGGGTCTATACTTGCCTTAGTCTCTACAACAGGCTGTGGTTGAATAATTATGTTTGCTATAACTTTGCATATGCAGTCCTCACTGAGGGAGTTTGCAGCAGAATGTTCCAGGTTTGTTGCACTTTGTTGACTTGTGTCCGCCTTCTCACTGGTACTTTTGACCATGTTGTTATCGGCGCCATCAAACTCACTTGACCGAGACCTGTATACCTGTGGAAAAGGACAGTAACCGGAGAATAGATTTAGATACATCTTTAAAGCATTCTTAATTGTTTAAAATGTTTACATACCATTAATTAATTGCATAATCAATACCCGCAACATCAACATTTTCAACATCAGTCATTGGTTGCACTTTATAATAGGTAGGTTTGGTGCCCAAGGCAATTTGAATGGCATATAAAAGGTCAAACCTGCAAGGCCTGATGTTTGGCTTGACATTGAGCTGGGTCTTCATCTTGTATTCCTTCCTCTCTGATAAATGCTTCAGTGGCGTCCTTGCCATTAGACTCGTGACAAGATACAGAGATGTCACTGCAGTCATTTGCATCTTGCTTTTTAACTGACAGGTCTAAAACCTCTGCTCCTTGGTTCAAGACAAGTCCATCTTCTTGAATGGGCTCCAAAATGTGTGCTGAATTCCCACTAGAAACAGTAGCAGTCTCGAGCACAGCTGGCGACAACACCATGCCATTAGACGTTTCCAAGCAATCCTCCAAGTCTAGGGGAGTTGAATGGATGAACCTCGGAGTTGAGCGGCTGTAGAAAAGGCCTATCCACATGTGGATAATGAGTTGAGCTTCCTCGCCATTGTCCCTTACAGCAAAATTCCATGATCTGTTCAAAGTGTAAAAATGAATTGAGAAAAATATTTGTATAAGTATAAAATTCAAAATAAAACATAACTTTGTATAAACATTCAAATATATAACAATCATGATCCCCCCAAAAAAGTAAGCCACATACCCATGCAAGCCCCTGCAAACTGTTTTCTCCACAGGGTGATTAGTAAACTTGCTGTCCAAGTCAAAGTCATAGTTTCCTTTCCACTTCCTTGTGACTTTGAGAAATCCATCCTCTTCAACAAAGGTACGGGAGCGCCTGAACCTTCTACTTGGTATTGCATCCTTGTTCATGTGTCCGATGGAAGCTTTGTGTTCACTTGTGCCTTCAGGAGGCACATTGCTCAATGCTTGCAGTTCCGGTCCAGACAAAATCTGGGAATGCAGTGGAATTCCTGCAGTAGAACTTGTTGTAGGCACTTGCAAGGTGATGGACGACGTGTAATCATGTTCTTTACCTATCAAGACAACCATATCCTTGCTTCCCAAAAGACCCTTTGGTGGAGGAGAATTAGAAGGAAGGATAGTACCATCAGCAGGCTGCGTGGAGAGAAGAACAGACTGGTTATCTGATTTGGTGCCATCACTTAGCAGATTGTCTACATCCAACCTTGGGTCAAGCACTGCCATGGGCAAAGGATTTAGCTGTGGCTGTACATAGTGATTGATATCGCCCAGTGCCAAATCTGCGAGCAAACTTAGAGGGTTGGATTGGTCAGTGGAGCAAAACGGTTCCTTGAGATTCTTCTCCAAGGAGTTGCTCTTAGCACACACTTTGTTCTTGGGACTTTCAGCGATGCAAGATATGGGTGTATGAAAACGCGTCCCCCCTGCAAAGATGATGCAAAGTACAACAGTCAGTCATATGAAAGATTAAAAGGTCCAGTGCATAGCATTTAGTAGCAACTAGCGGTCAGCTGCAGATTGTAACCAAATGAATACAACATGGCGGAGGTAACAGCCTATTCAAGTTTCTCAACACAGTCCTCTTATTGCATCCATAGTGGTAAACTACATTCACAGAACTCTAATTATTGCAATTGGTTATATGTATTGATCATTCAGCTTGATGGCATTCTGCCAAGTCTGTTCCGCTAGATGCCACCAAATTATACACACTTGACTTCTTAGTATTTAATTTGCATTTAAACTACAATTTAGAAGAGTTGTGTAATCTATCAAAACGAAAAACTAACTTACATTTTTTTCTTTTTTGCAGCAGCCTTTTCACTTGAAGCTTTTGTTGGATTGGTGATGGGACCATTTGTATGAACTGGGCAGAATTGCCCTCTGGAGGTATGAATTGGCCCTCTAGGCTGATTGGAAGCGGATTCTCCAGGGTATCCATGCTTTCAGTTGTCTGTATCATACCTGGCACTTCTTTAGGCATTAAGCCTAATGCCTGTGCAAAAGCTCTTAAAACGTCCTTGTTACTTTCTCTGGAATCCTGACAATCTGTATTTGACTCTGTATTCAACATTTCTTTGTCCATATCAGATTTGCCTTTCCCGAGTGACGGTTCAGTACTTGGCTGTGCATCAACTGGCAAAACTGAATCCCCCAAAACTAGTTGTGTGGTTTTTCTTTTTCTCCTCAAGAATAAGTTTTTTAATTTACAGAGCAAGTGTTCGCTCTTGTTCCTGTCCTTCCCATGTGAGGAATTATCAGCTGTGTTAGACAGCACACCTTCAGTGGTGTCAGCTTCTACAATGTTCACCATGTCCTCAAATTCCTGTGGAGAACTGGATGTCTCATAATGAGGACAACCCACCTCTGTATTATGACACTTGTCTCCTGCATTTACTTTGCTTGGGATATTCACGGCCAGTCGTTCAGCTACAGGATCCTGATCCATCTTTTCCAGTTTACTGGCTTCCTCAGAGGTTTCACTCATCATCTCTTTGAGGTGCTGCTCACATTCTGTAGACTCGTGCTCAGTTTTCTGAAGCAAGCCATTTAGGGAGCCATGTGGAACCAGCGTTCTTCCACATCCAGTGAGAATTGGCTTCAAGTCCCAGCGATCCATCTTTCTTATAAGAGAACAGGCTGATGTGACATTGTCCATTCTCCTCAGTTTGGTTTGCTTAAATGCATTTTCTTGCTGATGCTGAAACCTTTGGACCTTCTTGTATTTGTAGGTCAGTTTTCCACCTCTGCAATGAGACGTTGATAATATTGTCCACTGAGTTTTGGAAGGATCATTGACCGAAGTGCATTGCGCAGCCTGTCTTTCCTCAACTGGTTTATCAGATGTAGAAGTTAGAGGTTCATCTGCTGGTGGACTTGACCTTTTGAAACATTTTCTTTTACCTTTGGGGCGACCCCTGGGAAGTTTTTTTCTGCCAGTTGAATTCTCCAATGGGTTCTTATGAACTGTATTTGTTGAGGTCATTATTGTATTAGAAAGTTGCTTTGTTGCCACAACTGCTTCGCTCCCGCTCAGACCATTGTCTATTATTTTTGTGTTTCCCTCCGCAGAGGTAATGCTGACAACCAACTCAGCAATTGGGTTGTGTGATAAAGTACTATTCAAAATGCTATTTGTCTCAGAGTCTTTGTTATCAGCACCCTTCTGCCAGCTGCTTGAAACATCATGTGCTGTGGATTGGCTCAACAACTCATCGGAACCTATACTACAAACTGTCCCTGGAGCTTGTTCGTCATTGAGGACCTCTTTTTGAAGTTTGTTTCCAGCTGTCAAAAGTTCTGTCACACTGTACACAGGAAGCTGAAAAGAGACTGGGTGGCTGAGATATGATCTCAGCCATTGCCATAGGAGGTTAGTCCATTTTGGGTTGGAGAAAGGGCAAGTGACAGACTTATCATAATCCTGCAAAAGTGGGCTGATGTCCTTTGATGTGGTTTCTGCAAGACCAGTTTGTATTAGTGCTGCATAGTTTTTCATTTGTTGCACATATTGTCCACGTTTGTCTTCTCTTGGGCCTATGGAGCTTTTCTGCATTTCCATTTCTGCATAATTCAATGCTGGTAGAAGGTGAAGAATGTCAGGGGAAATCTTTGAATCTTTAAATTCTCCTTTGCTGTCTGTCATGAAACAAGTAATGAAGTTTTGACAGTTAGTAATTTTGCATCCAGAAAATGTGGTTTCTTTATAATCTGTAGCTATTGCTAATGTTGCTGATGGGGTGGGACAAAGCATGCATAACTCGGTGAATTGGCCTATGACTTCTGCCGCCCCTATTTCTGTTTTCATATATGAATGTTCTGCCTACCCTTCTGTATGGCTCTTGATCCCGGAAACAGAAACATGACTTGCAGGGCCTCAGTTATGCTAGACTCATTACCTGGAAGAAAAAGTATTATGTCCCATTGAGGACAGTGTGACTTTAAGAGTGCAAATAGAGCAGTAATGACAAGTTTAAACAAAAGAAGGAAATGCAAATCACAGACTTAACTTACCAGTCGATGTAGCAAAGTTCGACGAATGTAGCAAAATCAGAAAACCGTTTTCATTAAGGTGAACTGTAAGACCCTATCAAAAGTTTTGAGGGTGTAAATAACACTGTTTCGGGGTATTGGCTCATATCATAAATGCAAGTACATGTTTCCAACCGATGTAGAGACTCACAAGATCTTTGTCCTTGAGTTCTCGGATAAGCAGGGAAAGGGAGGGGTCTCCCACTTCTTTAGGGACAAACTCATGAACACTGCAGCAGATGCCATCCAGGGACACTGAAAGTATGAGAAAAACAAATACATCTCTCAAAAAAAAAGCCATCATAATTGGAAAAGAAAACTAAGAAATGACAGCAAAAAAACAAACAAAAAAACTGTTAAAAGACACACCTTCACCAGAGAAGTTACTTTCAAAGACAGCCTTTGGGGCAAACTGTCTCAAGGTTACCATGGAAACAGCCTGGTCTACTTTGACTACTGGTGGCCTTGTATTGCGACACAACAAGACAAACACAAGACAAACAAAGGACATTCCTGGTTAAAACATTGTAAGGATTATCACAGTTTGGATGAAACATCTTGAATCCTTTATCTTACAGTTTTACAGGGATCAAGGCCCCCAATCTGGACTTCAGCCGAACATGGAAGATCTGGGAGCTGATATGAAGCTGACCGCTCCATATTATGCCGTTTATCACTGAAATGACAAAACATTCAGAGTACTGACCAACTGATTCTTGTATAGAAGGCCCCAAGAAAATCTGGATGTTGAATACATTTGTAATTGCTTAAATTAAACCTAGCCAATTTCAACTTACCATTTCCTTTCGTTCCACTGAAAGGGTAAATTGGAAAAACATAGCCAATATTACAAATTTGAAATAACAAAACTGTCTATCATAATAATAATCATGCATACAGGAAGACTATATGTGTATAGTGTTACAATACCTTTGTTCCTGACAACTAGACGTTGTGGCCTTGCCATTAGCATCATCATATGAAAATGGCACAATGGCAAATGGACAGACGTGACTCGGAGACAGGTTTTTCTTGCTACATTCACCAGACAGAAGTTCGTAGAGGTAGTACTGCAAAATTAACAAAACCCTCTGAACATCTACATGACTGGCAATTCAGTACTCAAGCACACAGCTATATACCTACACGTGGATGAACAGATTGTATGTTTTTTTGTTTGATTGCATTGTTCAGTCAACATTGTTGTTGTAACACCTTGCTGCTGTAACACCTTAATTTCCCTTCTGGGATTAATCATGCAATTTTACATCATCTTAAATGTAGCACTTACTTCTTGGCAAACTGTGCCCATTGTTTTTGACCTAGTGGTGGCCTAGTGGTGGTTAGAAACAGACTACACGTAAGCCTATGGAGTGCTAGACCATACCTGGGTTCTCTCATATGCGAGGAATGAGCTGGTGTTGGCCGAAACCCTAGGCAGCTCTTTTGACTCATGACAGTCAAATCCATCTGAAGGTGCAATGCAGTTCTGAGTGTAGTTCTCTTGAACCTTATTAATTCTTCCCTGTGGACAGAAAACAGAGATACACACTCACACACGCACCTTTTCTATTTGCTTCACATTCAAAGTAAAATCTACACTTCTTCCTACAACTCTCTAGATGATTTTTTATATTTACATCACACTTTTATCTTAACTGTAATGTTTCAAGTCAACTGCCATTGTATGAGCCAATTTGGATTTTCGGGTGATCCTGGCTAATTCGTGACCAACCAGGTTCTCTCTTCCCTGATTAGGGAATCCATCCTCTTTTTATAACCGTGTTGACAACACTTGAGTCTTACCTACAGAACCTTTAAGTATACCACAGCCAATGTGAACCTCAGGACAATAAAATAACAACCACATGTCCATATGACCATACCTTTGTCAGCCTTATAATGACGATAAACCCGGATTTCCCACAATACCAGTGATCAGGGGCCAAGCAGTCTGAGTACCTTGCTATATACACTCCTGAAAGCAAACAAATAGAATAGCATTAATACGTGTCTTGGGAAATACAGTGAGGAAATAATTTTTCCTAAAGTTTATAATTTGCCCATATGAATATATGAATGAACATTACCTACTATATTAAGTTAACCATTGAATGATATAAGGTGAGTCACATACTTCTATATCCTTCCATCTTGTTTCACAGTACAGGTCTGTTAAGCTGTCATAATTCTCACAAGAACTTTTTTGTAACCCAGGAAAAGGCACACCTTGAAGCATGAGGTTGAGCAACTCCTTTGAATTGCTCTCCAGAATCTACTATGAACGGGGGCAGCAGCTCAGTGGGTACAGCGGGTGGACAGAGCGGGTCATCCACTAACCGTAGGGTCGGCGGTTCGATCCCCTTGATCCCCCTCCTCCTCTAACTGTCCACATGTCGAACCCCACAAATGTACTGATTGTAAGTCGCTTTGGACAAAAACGTCTGCTAAATGCCCCTTTCACTTCCTCATGGAGACAATTACAAATGTGTAAACGGGTTCTATGACAAGAGAACCACCAGCATTGATCAATGAGTGTTAGCTAGACGTGGCAGGAACACAAACAAAGAGAAACAATTGCCTGATAGCATTCATACCCAAGTCCAATCATCCCAAATTGGAGGGTCTAACTTGTGCTTTCTGAAGCAAAACATTTGTACTCATAGCGAGGCCTATTATGTAATCCCTGTATGATAATGAAACCTCATAACCAAGAAGAAACATCATTACCCTTGGAAGGATCACCGAGTGTTTTGCAGGCACTGTTCCCAGTGAGCACACCAGTTTCCCCAAGTTCGGTGGCCTTCAAAAATAAATCACACCATAAAATATGATCAATACGTGTCACTATCCAGTGGCATTTTCTGCTTTGTGATCATCTCATCGGCTAGCTCCTGTTACCTTGTTTATGTCATCAAACAACAAAAATCCATATCCTTCTTTCAATTCCTCTTCAGAGTAACCAGCTTCTCTTCGGTTGGCTCGAAAGGCCTCATACTGTCACGAAGGAAGAAATGATGGATCATTTAACTTACTCTCAAATTTTTGGTCAAGAAGCACCAAGATGGACCCGAATGTGTTTTCCTTCTTAATCATGTTAGTGTGTCTGTGTTGTGGTCTATGAGCCTAAAGACAATAACATGTGCCATGTAATATAAAGGAAAGGAATTGTTTGGGAGAGAAAAAACAGGAATAGCTAGAAAAACCTTTGGCAGTGGCACCTACACCAAACCTAAACCTGATACACCTTGTTATTGTCTCTTAACTCATGCTACGTTTCACTGGCCTGATTTGTGCACCAGTACATTTCTTTAATCGCAATCAATCGTTTAGCTGCATTTTTTGTATTTATTTATTTTATTTTAATTCTTTTTTTGGGGGGTATTTTATTTTATTTATAGTTTTTGTATTGTAGACATTTTCTATTAGACCTGGGCATTTGAGCCTATAGCCCCGGATCTTTTGGGAATAACCCCGGATCTCTGTGCCGTCGAATAGCCCTTAGCCCAACCTATCATTTCGTCCTCAAATACGATATTCAAAATCCTAATACCAATATCCCCCTGTGGCTTCCTGGGGGCTGAGCCCCCCCCCCCCCCCCCCAAAAAAAAAAAAAAAAAAAAAAAACCCCCCCCCCTCTTTTT
>OMKI01057776.1:8573-34376 GCA_900302315.1 Phycis blennoides | reverse complement strand
TGCCTGTGAGTTGTTTATGATTGTAGTGATGACAGATCTAAATCTCCATTCAGTGCTGCACTCATCCTAGATTACCATCACCCTAATGAAACTCACGGTAAGCTACGGTACAGCTGACATGCGGCTGTGTGCGCGTGCACACACACACACACACACACACACACACACACACACACACACACACACACACACACACACACACACACACACACGCACACACACACACACACACACACACACACACACACACACACACACACATGGGAATGGATTCCTACTTAGGTCACACAACCATGACTTCAATTAAAATCTTGAGCCTCTTTCTCTCGTCACTTCCCTTCTGTCTCGTTCCATTTCACTCTCACTCCATCCTCCCATCTGTGTGTGTGTGTGTGTCTCCCTCTTGCTCTCTCACTGTGGTCTCGGGCAATAAAAGTAGGTGTGCACCACACAAAGCCGTAAAGCGATTGCTTGTAAAACTGCCTCACGACCACAGATGCATGTATACACACAAAAACACGGGCGTAGGAGAGAGAGGAAGAGAGAGAGAGAGAGAGAGAGAGAGAGAGAGAGCGAGGAAGACAGGGAGAGACAGAGCACGAGACAGAGACAGGGAAAGTGGGACAGTGAGCGAAAGGGGGATAGAGAGAGAGAGAGAGAGACAGAGAGAGAGAGAGAGAGAGAGAGAGAGAGAGAGAGAGAGAGAGAGAGAGAGAGAGAGAGAGAGAGAGAGAGAGAGAGAGAGAGAGAGAGAGAGAGCGAGAGAGAGAGAGAGAGAGAGAGAGAGAGAGAGAGAGAAGTCTACAGCAGTCATTTCAACGAGAGAGAGAGAGAGAGAGAGAGAGAGAGAGAGAGAGAGAGAGAGAGAGAGAGAGAGAGAGAGAGAGAGAGAGAGCGAGGAAGACAGGGAGAGACAGAGCACGAGACAGAGACAGGGAAAGTGGGACAGTGAGCGAAAGGGGGATAGAGAGAGAGAGGAGAGAGACAGTGAGAGAGACAAAGACTCAGCGAGTGAGTGAGTTTGCTTGTGTGCCCATACGTGTGTGTGTGTGTGTGTGTGTGTGTGTGTGTCTGTGTGTGTGTGTGTGTGTGTGTGTGTGTGTGTGTGTGTGTGTGTGTGTGATTTTAGATGCAAGTTTTCACGTGCACGTGCATTCTGTATGCATCCCAACACTGTACTTTAAAAGACGACTCCATGTATTCTCGGGAGATAAGAGATTGTACAGGGATGGGTTTGGCATGCTCGCTGTCCATCTGTCACAGTGGAACTGCTGGGAGCATTTTCGCAGCTTCTTGCAGCAACACAAAACACAAAACACCGCGTGCAGGAGTAGTGTTGCATCGACACCAATACCCCGTTACAGCCTGCTATCAGATGCCTCGACATGGCACCGGTAATCAAATACACAAGCACGCCACGCGGAAGCGTCACCCGTACAAAACACAACCGTCAACACCCACGGCCGCGTGAAACAGTGTGACCCGTCCTTCTACCTCTTTTTCTTCTTCTTGGTCTTGGCTTGTGGTGGGGGGTCCCCCGGGGGGCTCATCTCTCCGTCTGGGGCCCCGGCGCCGGAGCAGGCCGAGGGCTTGGGCTTGCCGTCTTCGGGGGGTCTCATCCTGGGCGGAGACGCACATGTCGTTAGGGTTCTGGATGGCCGCGAGGGTGTCCTTTTTGGGTCGCTACGGCGTTCTGGATTCTGGTTTCCGGGGTGTCTCCGTTGGTTTGCCGTGGGGTTCTGGGCGGTTGCTAGCTTGTTCTATGTACGGTTGCGAGGGTGTTCTGGGTAGTTGCCAGGGTGTACTGTATGGTTGCTAGGGGGTTCTAGGGGGTTCCGATGGTGTTATATGTGGTTGCTATGGTGTTCTAGGTGGTCGCTATTATGTTCTTCTTCTTAAACTATCGATTGTGTTCTATGTGGTTTTCAATGGTGTTTACGGTGGTTGCGAGGATGTTCTGGTTGTTGCTAGGTTATACTGGGTAGTTGCTGTGTGTGGTTGCTAGGGTGTTCACTAACCCTGAATACCATACTGCATTGTGTTCTAAAAATTACACAATTGTCTACGACAATAGCACAGAGTAGCCAAGTGTGATGAGTGATGAGGTTCCTTGATAGACTTATGAATTGTATTTAGCTATTTAGTCGGTACATGTGAAACTATAGGTCATAGCATTCAAGTAAGGGTCCTTTAACCTTGCGATTGTTACATTTTTGTTCCACATCAATAAAATAAGTTAAACCATAGAGTCAAATGGGACTGTAGGCCTACACAAAGCCCTACACATATGCCCTATGCGTTTCGCTAAAAAGCAACATTCATTTACGCCACGGTACATTTTTGATGACTCAAAATCATATTAATCAATCACAATCTGGAATCTGTGTCATAGTAACCATGGTGTACATGTTGTAGGACATGGCGACAGCCTATGGGCCCGTGTCCACATAGCATCTTTTTTGCTGCCAGCGTTTCAACCGTTCCCAGTGAGTAGAGAGTGTATGCGGTCAACTTTTCAACTTTTTTGCCATCTCTCCAGGACTTTGCATTAAACAACGTTTATAAACTTAACGTCTCAACAACGTTAAGTTTCTCATTGTATTTACATTTAGCAGATGCTTTTGTCCAAAGCGACTTACAATCAGTACATTTTTGTCATACATTTGTGGGGTTCGTGATGTGGACAGTTGGAGGTGGGGATCGAACCGCCAACCCTCCGGTTAGTGGATGACCCGCTCTACCCACTGAGCTACTGCTGCCCCATGTTGTGTCGAACAATAACAAGTGCAGTGGGCATACAGTACATGTTTCGTCATTTGAAGGCCCAGACACACCAAACCGACGTTAAAGAGCTAGCTTCTAGAGCTAGCTTCTAGAGCTAGCTTCTAGAACTAGCTTCTACGTGGCCTGTGTTCTAAGTAGCACTTAGAACACACCACAGAGAGTACGACTAACTAGCATGCATGCTGAGCGCCTGTGTGAGAGGAGTGGCGGCAGTCTTTCAAAAAGGGACACCGGAAGACTTCGGACTGCGGACACACGAAGCAAAGCAGCATGTCCCTTCACTCTCGCTCAGGTGGGTTCATGACCCAGCTTCTTCTCATCAAGAATACGTGAAAATGATTCGTGACCGGATCGGAGGTGGAAAAGTATCTCTTAGGGTGCTGATAGACTTGCTGTTAGACCAAGCGTAAGCATACGCGACCTGCTGTGTCCTGTGTGCAGACTTGCTGCATCATTACCTGGCCAAAGCACATGATAGTGGAGGTCTCCACTTGGGGCAGACCACAGTAATATCAGATCCGGAAATTGTACAAAAGCACGTGTATGGCGTGCTGATGTGAACAAACAACAAACGTAACCAGCGCGATATGTCGCCAGCTGGTCTGACATGCATGCTTATCGCTATGCATATAAAGACTGTGATCATACAGGTGTGGGAAATTGCGGACTAGGTCCGGCAGTCTCTCCTCGAAACTTTCCGCCATGCTAATAATACCTTCCCCGACCCGGACCTCGAGGTCACTGTGTTTATTCGCCCGATCGCCCCCAAGTTTCTTGTCAGTATTGTATCTTGCGGACGCATCGTGTTCGCTTGCGACGACGTGCGCGACCGACGCACCCAAACGGTCGCAGAATACGCGTGGCAGCCGTGATGCGTACACGTATGCTGTCTGCAGCAAGTGAAGTCCAGCCCTTAGTGCGTGTCCTCTTGACGCCGCTGGCGTCCGTTTCCCTTCTGGTGCACTGATTCGCTGCAGCTAAACAGCCAATCCGAGTGATTTCTCTCAGCAACGGCCTCAGTCCCCCTGATTCAACACGCTGCATCGGCCGAAACAACCACAGACCAGCGGCGACGACTGCTGACGGTGTGGAACACACGGAGGAAACTAGGGCCACAGACACTCACCGACGGCCCGACATGGCTTTAGAGCCATTATAGTCTCATTTGTTCTTATGTTATTCTTTGTTGGATAAATAGTTTATTCTATTTTTATAGGTTAAACTCCTAATTTGAATGGAATTAAAGTATCCTTGAATCCTTGTGTTTTTTTTACTTGGTATGATTTGTTTTGCATTTAACAACATTAAATATTGGCACAGAATATCAATATCGCCAACCTAAGTCAATAAATTTGTAGTATTGGTCTGGACAATTATTTTCTGAATTCGTATTAAGGTCTTAAATGTGCTTGTATTACTCCACTAGCAGCTAAGAATAAACTTTTCCTTTAAGTTATTATTATTTTTATTTTATTTTATTATTATTATTTTTTTTTTTTATTATATTATATTTGTTAATATTATTAACAAACATGTGCATTTTAATGTTGCAGTTCAGTTCAAATATTGGGTTCATGGATCACTATTAATTATAATTATAAAAAGTTATACTTACTTAATCATTTATCAAATGTAATCTGATACATTTGTATTTCTAGTTTTAATTCGTTGGTAGGGTGTTCTAGTTGGTTGATTTAGTGTTATAGGTGGCTGCTATGGTGTTGTGGGTAGTTGCTGGGGCGTTCTAGGTGGTTTCTATTGGTTTCCAGGTGGTTGCTAGGGTGCAAGTCATTTAAAGTGTGGATAGTAAGTACATATGAATTATTGTTATACTATAAAGTTTTAAGGAGGAGTTGCGTATGGAATCTGTGAAGAATATTAATAGTTAATAAAGGGCCAGTGAACATGACCTTTTTTTACCTGGTAATATGTTTTAAATGATCGCCAGCAAATTAATGTATGCAATTTTATCACTGTTACTGAAATAAGACCGCAATTTAGAGAAAACAGGTGTAAAAGCCAATGTTTTTTGCCAAACTGTTTGTGAACGTTCCACTCGGCTTGGAGCGCAGGTGAGTGACGGTGTTTTCGTGACGTCGAAGCGCCTTTTAGTAGGCGATACTTTCCGACCAAGGGACGCATGCGTAATGGGGAGCTGTTGGTTTTAATGTTTGTATGAGGTTTAGCATTCTCTGACACATAGGCCGATAGTGCGTGTCGTGTGTGTGTGTGTGGATGTGTGGAGCTCCGTCTGAGCAGCGTTTTTTTTTTTTTTAGATATCATGAAGCTTGAAGTGTGGCACATTTCATACACAACATCTCTATTTTGCTCAAACGACGGCGCTAAAAAAAAAAAAGTTGGCATGGGTCTTAACCATATAACATGCCCACCTCCTGAGAACTCTCAACCCAAAACGCATTTTTTAAAGCTGATATTGTTCGAATTCCAGCTGAATCAATGTGTTCGTATGTGTTTAAAGTGTAAAGACACGGTATATACGTTTAAAGTTATCTCCTGTCAAAAGTATAAACACAAATGCTTGGAAAATTGACATGAGTAATCACTGCGAGGAACATGTTGATGCATAATGTGCATCAGTGACTTCTAAATATTGTGGGAATAGTGACTATATATAATCTATAGTTTATAGCTTTGTATAGTTTATATTTTGTATTCTTGATGTTCTAGCAGAAAGGATATTTTGGGGAGAATAATAATCTAAAATATAATAAGTGTGATAGATACTAATCTAATGTTAGTTATAATCATAAACAAACGTTGTATAAATTAATAATAATGAATGAACAGACATTTTTCAGCCCAGGCTTCTGCGCAATGTAGAGGGTCAGGGAATGTCTACTTATTAATGTTTAATTACAACCTGTTAAAATATTGGCAATTTAAAGCGAATGTGTTTATGAATGTGGAAATCCTACACGTATAGTGCATTTAGTACGTTTTGAGTGGTTCAAATCAATGCCATACATTTGAATCAGCTGAACCAGGGGTGTGGATGGGCCCAGAGACAATCAGCTGGGCCATGCCCAAGATCAAACACACTTGTCAATATCTTCTCAATACATGTGCCAATAGATTAACAATTGGTAAATAACTATCCATTACCACATTTTAATCTTATACAAACATGTGCACTGATAGACCACGCACACACACACATACACACACACACAAACACACGCACACACACGCACGCACGCACACACACACGCACGCACGCACGCACGCACGCACGTACATACACACACACACACACACACACACACACACACACACACACACACACACTAACGTGCAAAAGTGGATTTGAAACCCACTTCCAATCACTTGTATGGTCTCACTCCCTACACGCCCCACAGGAAACAAGCTTCGTCCACAGAATTCAAATATATCTTTTAAAAGTTGATATACTGGCAAATATTGCCCAAGGTTGCTCCTCCAACACGAATATCCGTTCACTTTTCAAATAGCTTTTGAGCAGGCCTACAGAGCGCGATAAATGGGGCAAACATAAATCCAGGTAAAACCCACCGCAGTGCAGCAGCAGCTCAAAAGAGACCATTACAAACATAAAACACGTGCCTACCTTTGACTTTGATCATTCTTGGTTCTATAACAAGTTTACACCGAATTTGACTAGTTTATGCGCCCTGAACACCTCCATACGTTTAGCCTGTGTCCTAGGCCTACGTCATCCCCCCACTTCGTCCACACGTCGGGACGACTAAAGTTAGCCTTGTTCCGCCTCGTAATATGATTAGAAATCAACGTGCTGTTATTTCGTGCGGTTGGGCGCAAGCTTTATTCGAGCTATCGTGTACAGCGCCGAGACACCTAGTAGTCAAGGAAACGGACGCCAGTGAGGTTGCTGACATACGAGAATGTGGAAGACGAATTCCATACCGCCAAACAAACGTCAATCTTTGGTTACATTGGTGTGGCTATCCTGTTACGCTCTACTCTCTGGATTAGCTGCAACCAAATATCCCAACTGTTGGAAGCAAGGCGACAGTCAGGCTGCCAGAGAGACCCCCATCCCTCAGCTTCCACATCCACAATCCAATTAAATCTTGCCTATATTATTTCAAGTGACTCTCCCACTGCTGGACATCTGGCACTGTGAATGGCTGCACATATGTTGGGATTTCAGCATGTGTGCAGGAATGCATAATACTTTTCTTCCCCCGTGTGTGTATTACCGCTTGGCCGTCTGCATCCTGCATTGGCCGTCTATCGAAGGTATGTACCTGTTATTTGGCATAGATACTGAGTGGTTTAGAGGGACGAAAAAGACAAGAGATTCAGCATCAAGTCTCTAGATGGGTAGACAGTGCCCTCTGCTGGTTTGCAAACACACACACACACACACACACACACACACACACACACACACACACACATTTTTAAGATGGGAAGTTCTACGCTTAATTATTCCTTCATGTCTTGGAAAAAGCTTATTTAGAAGCCATTTATAACAATTGCTTATTATAACGTGTGTGTGTGTGTGTGTGAGAGAGAGAGAGAGAGAGAGAGAGAGAGAGAGAGAGAGAGAGAGAGAGAGAGAGAGAGAGATACATATACATATACATATACATTACTAACAATTACTGAATGATAGTAATGACATTACTGAATAAGCCACACGTTGACGTATGTAGGCTGTGGGCGGGACTTCCTTGAGGACACCCAATAGACACGGAGGACACTGGATGTGCATTGAAAGGGCACCCTGCACTCTGCTTTTACCTGCTGGTAAAAACAAATATCCTCCCCGGTTATACTGGCCAATAATATGACGTGGTTCCACCCTTACAAAAACTATGAGCTGTCGAAATGGACGTAGTACTAACTAAACCACGTTTGATAGGTTAGTGTAAGAACCGCCTGGTGGACAGAACAATTTTAGTTGAATGACGTTTCACTTCAACCAATGGATGCTCAGGACGTAGAAGCTTAGCTTATAAATGGCAAGGTGACAGTGTGTCACATCCTACATTCATTGACCGCCGCTGCTCTACTGTACAGCAAGTACCGGACCCTCCTAGAAATCGAACAAATCGGTAACTCTTAAACTAAACTTCTTAAGACGATCTTCTTTTAAAATGCAACTGTATAGCTTGGACTGTTACTACTTATAAATGATATGTTGACATTATTTCGGTCTTTCTTAGCTGTCATTGCTAACTCGTTCTAGCTTGGTCGGCCATTCAATGAAACCCTCTGAAGGACTGTTACATTTGTATGCGATCTTGTAATTATTATATGCAATATTTGCGGTTTACTTAAAGGCATTAAATGAGCAGTAATAGCTTTGCAGCCCTTGCCATAGTGTCCGTGCCTGATGTGGGCCGGGCACTACATGATCGTACAGCACGATCAAGACTGAATGACACTTGGATGTAAAATGTCTGACTCTCATTTCTGGGCCTACTAATGCCAAACCTCGCCGCTGCAAGGGCTTTACAGTGGTGGACTTGCAAACAGTCTCGTCTTTCAGGTTTTTGTTTATTCTTAAACGACTAATTGTCTTCAACCTTGGCCTGGGCCGTGTTTTCATCTTTGGTCTTTTTTGACCTTCAAGGCTAGGTTGTGGTTAGCTTAGCATTGTAGCTAAACTGGATAGCGTACCGAGTTCTAGAGGACGCTTCTGTCTGCTCGGTAACGTCAGCTAACGGGCTAAGAATTGGAAAGCCTTCATGCATGTGCCAAATATCCGCAAGCTTCACACAATCAATTATCAAATGTATCCATCATAAATGTCCTTCTGCACAGATTTCACTTTAGCTTTAGTTGACTTGCACGTAGCCGCGGGAGACTTAAAAGGCAACATGTCCTTTGGCAAAAGGCTTAATGGCGTCAGAGTGGTTGCACTGCATTAATTCAACAAATAATCGTATTTTACATATCCCTGTATGACAAGCGTGTGTAACGAGGTTAGCCTATCCACCCTTTAAATTGGATTAGATTCAATGGCCAGAGTAGTCTGTGCCCTCTTGTTGATCCTTCGTCGCTGGGCATGTCTGTATATATTGGCATAGTCTTCTCTGCTATGGATTTATCTACTACCTTTAACAGTAACGCCATGCTGCAAGTTACTGGTGGAAGAGTTTTCCCCCTGCACTGCATTAGTAATCTCAATTAATCAGCTTTATAAAAGTTTACATGTGTCCTTTTAATTAACAGGATAATTTGCACTACACCTGTCAGTGCCCACTGTGCTTCACCAAATCACATGTTCTTGAACATTTGACTGCAGCCACCTGTTAGTTTCCACAAATAACTGGTCATGTGACACTACTGTTAAAAGCCCAAGCCAATCAGAATGACTTGGGATGAATACAATGCCTCAACCTTTTCACTTTGCCCCTCAGGTTCCAGCCATGTATGCCTGCGCAAAGTTTGTCACCTCCCCTGCTGTGGTATGTAGGATGTTGTCGATCACAAAAAAATAATGTTTAATGTCCAGTTTTATTTTGTATACATCTTTCTGCACCAACGCTGATGTCGTAGTGGTTGTTTTTGCGGTTTATAACTGCAGTAGTTCATTAAGATGGGACAACATTTGTGAACTTTCTGTCATGAACTTTTCTATAATGTTGTTCTTTTTCTACCTGGCTGACTGTGTTTTTGTTGTCCAGCTGCGTGGAGGGTCCAGTGTGCTGGCACGGCCTGTCTCTGTCTCCCTCTTTAACCGACCTGAAGCCACAGTGGAGCAGCAGGTGACTTTCACATTTCTAGCTTTAGCTTTTTACACCATTATAGAGCGGTTATTCTCATACATACCAGTTGTACCAGAACACATTTTAAAGCACTAAAGGTTTTTGAGTTTTAAAGGAAAGTAAACGTACTCTAGAAGGCATAACATGATTTCTTTTTTTTTTTTTTTTTTGGAATGGGAAATGAAACTTGCGAAATGACATTTCTTCCAGTAAGGTGTCTCCTGCAGCTCTTCCTCCTGTTAAGTAAACCTCAGTTTTCTGGTGAATTGTGTATTCTTGAGTGAGTTTGCCAATCGGAAACACTTCAAAAGCCGTTATGTTCTGTAGGATGACTAGGACTACTACTGAGCAGCAGACCTTCAGAGATTAACATCTGTTATGTTTATACAACAATGGTAGCAGCAGAAGGCGCACATATCGTGCAGGTGTGTGTTCATAATTGGCACTTTCTGTTCGGAGGTACACAGAAGGTTGGGTAGTACATTTGGCTTGATGATCATCTATATACAGCTAGGGTAAAGCCTACTTGTTGCTTTACCTTAATGGTGCATTTTAAATAAAGTTCTATAAATGTGATCAGTGAACACATCACAAAAATGCTATCCTTGGTGCTGAAGACTGCGGCCAAAATGGTTGCGGTTGCAATCCTACATTACAGGTGGTTCTTCCTAGGTCGCATCGGTGCCATTAAAGAGGTACAGAAAACGATGAGGGTTCTCCCCACACACTGCAGTAGACTCTCTACCGCCATGTCACACTTCAAAACGGGGCTGTCACCATGCAGACAACATAACATTTACATTACATTTACATTACATTTAGGGCATTTAGCAGACGCTTTTATCCAAAGCGACTTACAAAGGGTACATTTGTCATAAGGTGAAACATTTAATTGCTGCTAATACAGTAAGAGTCACCAGAAGAAGTTTCAAACCGAGAAGTCTTTATTTAATTTTTTTCTCTATTTAAATTTTGCACCGGTTCAGTTCGTGAGAACGCATGCGTTTTTGGAATCGCGCTTGAAACTGCGAAGCGATCTCACACGTAACCGCTTCATCGGGCACCGTCCCATAGTAGAGGACGCCGCGCATCGGGAGATTCCCTTTTGGCTCTCGTTCTGATTTGGAGGCGCTGGCCGGTAATGGCTGAAGGGTTTGAGCAGTGCTGGACGTTATGGCACGGCTGTACGGTGGCCCTGGTGCCTAGTGCTCTCAATGGAAATGAAAACCTTAAGGTCCAGCTAAGCCAGACCTTTCTTTTGAGGTTCCACCAAATTACAACACGGATGTTGCCAATAGAAACTGTTGGTCTTCAGGCCTGATGCAGCACCAATGGAGGCCACTTGCAGTGTTGGGTTTTTTTTTTTTTTACAAGCTGCTAGTTTTTCCTCTTTAATTTCTGTTATTTTAATAATACAAAACTGCAATTCCACATAGTATTGCTGCATGTGTCCGGAGTCTGACCTACATTAATGCAGACGTTAATGTAGCCTTAATGTTGCTGAAGACTCGCCGCTTCTGTAGTATGAGGGCTAGCATGCATTCAATCATCACAAAGCTGATGGGTGCTCTGCAAGTTGTGTGGCAGGACTAGCGCTGGTCACCAGAGAGTGACTGATCACCATAGAAAAAAAAAACATTGCTGCCTGTTATTGGCATTTCTTTTTTGTTTTGTATTCTGTAGACCACCCTTGTTTCGGTACAGTACGGGGAAAAAATAGTTTTTAAATTAAATAATAATAAAAAAAATAACCCCGATATACTCGGCAAACTAGTTCTCCAACAAACGGGGTTTGCTGGTTTAACAGCGTTTTTCTTTGCCCTTTGAACATAAAATCAACGTTTAAAAAAAACAGACGCCGTTTATTTTAAACGTCACAGCATATCGGAAATTCTTTCCGGTGTCAACCGTACCTGAACTTGGAAATACAAACTCTTGACATTCTGCATGAACATTCAATACACTTGCTGAGTACGTAGTGCCACCTGTTTGTGATTTTTTTTTTTTTTCCCCCCCAAAAAAGAAAATACAAGCTGCCTTTTGGTGAAGACACCGATGTGGGCTATTGGCTCGGCACCAAGCAGACTGTGTCTCAATGTGTTAACAAGTTTCGACATTGCCTAGCAGTGCTGTTCACCCTTTGCGTGGCGCCGTTTCAAATTGGTTAACGTGTTTGCCGAGTTGCCAGACGCGTACCCTATCGCTACCGAACATGTCTGCACGTCGCTCTCGTCTTGCCTACTTGTCTTGTTTTTCTCCGGGAACTGAAGTGTTCCAAAGAGGGGTGCGTGACCGGTTTGCATTCAGCTCTGTACCGTACCAAACCGTCCGGTACGAAATACGTGTACCGTTGCACCCCTACTCGGCAGACGTGCCATGGCGCTTGTATTTAAAAGCTTCTCCGACATTGGTGCCCATACGATGTGGCGCAACAGGTCTATTATTTCATGTTGATCTCCCATCCATCTCAGGGGGCCAGTTTTTAACCACTCCCTCCGTTCTTCCAGGCCCTGTTGCCAGTCAGCCGGTCGGCCATTCTGTCCCGCTCCATCCAGACTAGCGCGGTCTCCCGGGACATCGACACAGCCGCCAAGTTCATCGGCGCTGGCGCTGCCACAGTGGGAGTGGCTGGCTCAGGAGCCGGAATCGGGACAGTTTTCGGCAGCCTCATCATCGGCTATGCCAGGTAAAGACATGACTTCAGCACTGTTACCAACTCTCTTGGGTTTTGTTTTTTTTGGTTGTCATGCTGTGATGACGATTTGTTTTCTTACATTTTGTGCCAACCGATTTTATTTACTTTCCCCCCCTCCCCCCTCTCAGGAACCCATCCCTGAAGCAGCAGCTCTTCTCCTACGCCATCTTGGGCTTTGCTCTGTCTGAGGCCATGGGTTTGTTCTGTCTGATGGTGGCGTTCCTCATCCTGTTCGCCATGTAAACCAGGCTGTATACCTCACCACCTACCATCGTCCTTGCCTCCTTTCCTTTCGGAGTCGGGTGTTTTTTGAAATCTCTAACTGAAGGAGCTGACGGGTCATTCCAATCGACAACGAAACAAATATTCTGAATGGGAATTGAATAAAACACATCTGTGGTTGACAACAGTGTTCAGTCCTACCCCTTTATGTTCCCTGCTTTATTTTTGTTTTTCAAAAAGTTTTATGTGAGACCACACTTCGGTTGACATCAAATCTGTCCGAAATAAATGGTTGGGATAACTTAACCTGTTGTTGTGATTTCTTCCATGCATAATACGAAGCAACGTTTGTATTGCACAGAACCACAGCCAGCCTGATTCACTGATTCTAGTAAGTTGTGAACTTGGTTTTGGGCTGTGACTGGCCACTATCCAAATCTATTGGTGTCGTAAACGTCAATGTATTACAATAATGTGGTTTTGTCACTGGCTTTGTCATCAGTGTGTACCTGAGAGGTTACTGAAGTATTGAGACATGTTTTGTAAATTTCCTTCAGATGACAGACAACATCTGACCATGCCTCTTAATAGGGTAACCGCATCAATATTTTGTAAAATGGGGATACCCATGTGGTATTTCAAGTAAAGTGAGAATCAAAATTAATGTTGACCACTATATAGGATCCATTTCAAAATTCTATATAGAAGCTGTATGCTGTTTTCATTTGCATATATATAATGCATACAGTGTACAATTTCTCTAATGTTTTGTGAGGTAGGTGATTAAGGGCAGTTTTTTTATATAAGGAGTACACAATCATATAAATTAAAATGTAAGACTTTTGTTGACTTGGGTGATGACATTTCTTGTGTCCAGGACCCAGTGTTATTTCTTTAAATGAACGCTGGCATAGCACTAAATTACCACTTGGAGGCACTGTATATATATTTTAACACAGAAGCAGGAAGTGCTGCTGGTGGGGAAAAAACACTGCACGACAACTAATCAGTTCCTAAAGTTGCGTTTACCATTTTGTGTCGACTACATTTGTCTAAAAATATTGGCAAACTAAAATCACTCTTGAACGGTCGGTGCTTCGTACGGTCTAGCTCGATGGACCGGCGTTTGTGCGTACAAGTCCATACTTTTTGTGTAGGCACGGGAATACGAGGACGACATAGTAGCTAAACTAGCCATCATGTCCTGGAATGAAATGCTGTGTGTTTCGCTTTTGCTGTCGCCTCTGTTCTCCTCCAGTCCCCTGACATTGTGACTCCGCCTGACAACAAAACACACCGTGGGTGAACACGTAGCTTGTCAATGCCGCTACCAGATAGCTTTCTAAATTAGCCAACGTTTTCAGACGGGGCGGGTTTTTTTTGGTAGCTTGCTAGCTTGACGATGGCAGACAGCATCGGGGACGAGCCAGACGTCGGTGCCCTTGGTTTGATGCCGTCTCTGGCCAGCTCGTTGCCAGTCGGACACTCGACAAACGGCGCTACAAACTCCATCCCCGGCTTGTCGTATCCTTCCCACACTGTTGCCTCGCCAAGTGGCATGCCCGCGGTGAATGCCAGCCCGGGCACCTTTGGACACCCTCACCCCGGATCCCCCCTCGTCGCCGTGTCTCCGAACGTCCACGCTACGTCGCCTCTCCACGGCGTCGGGCTGGGGGTCGGCGGCGTGTCCGGGGGAGCAGGAGCCGGCCTCCTGTCTCACATGCATGCGACCTCCTGGGACCCGACGCTCAGTACCGACTGGGACAACGAAAAGGCTTCACAGCAGTGTATTCTGAGAATCAAGAGGTGGGCAATATACCTCGTAAATAATAGTGCGTCGAAACAAGCCGAGAAACATAATTGAAAGTTTTCATCTGGCCCATCTTGTAACGGTACCCTTATTATATCAACGTAAGAAGAGTGGGGCTTGAGTGTTCGTCAACTTTTCATTTTCTCTTTCTCTCTCTCTCTCTCTCTCTCTCTCTCTCTCTCTCTCTCTCTCTCTCCAACTCAGGGATATCATGTCAATCTACAAGGAGCCTCCACCGGGAATGTTTGTTGTTCCTGATCCTCAAGATATGACCAAGGTATTGTATCGCCGACTATAAACTAATTCCCAACACATCCTCGAAACGTTTATCTCCATCTCGTTTACCTTCTCCACAATCAAACCTTTCTTTTCACATTCCACTTGGTTCTATTACTGTTAGTTAGTTACGAGATGCTTTTATCCAAAGTGTCTTGCAGTGATGCTTGTCGTTAATGAGCAGGTAGGACATGGGCATCTTTTATATATGCCTACAGGTAGGCGTTGGGGTTTGCGCCCACTACCTATTTTTGAGTCGAACACCCTAGCCAGCACACTGTCCTTCCGTCCATGTTTTCTTCCACGTGTCTCTATCCTAAGGACTCATCATCATATGCTTTAACAATTTCCAACCAGATCCATGCTCTGATCACCGGGCCGTTTGACACGCCCTATGAAGGCGGCTTCTTCCTCTTCCTGTTCAGATGCCCTCCAGACTACCCCATCCACCCACCTCGTGTCAAGCTCATCACCACTGGCCACAACACCGTCCGGTTCAACCCCAACTTTTACCGCAACGGCAAAGTCTGTCTCAGCATCCTGGGGTAATGAAGTCAGTTTGTGTGCGCGGATCTCCACAAAATGCATAAAAACATGTTTTTCAAAATTTTCCCTTCAATCTTAGCAGTTGCAGAAACTGCGGGTTATACTTTATAAGCATATGGTCACGAATTGCTTTAAGTCTGGTAACGGTCATTTTGCACAACCCATGCCTTGGTTTATGGGAAAAGTGAGGGTGAGCATTATGCGGTCTGACCTCTTCGCAACTTACTGGGATATTGGTGAGTTTAGAATTGTATTCAGACAATTCATTTAAAATGTGAAATGCTTTGTATCATAGCAAACGTTTGAATGTCATTGTTCAAAGTAATGAAGTGCAATATCTCAAATGGCTGCCTTGGCCTGAGCCATTTCTAATCCAGTTGGATAGAGATGATTTGGTTGTAATTTGTGTAATGACGCAAAAAAAAAAAGCATAGCAGCTAAAAGAATGGGTGGACATAAAATGGTAGCCTAAAGCAGAAATAAATAGTTATGAGAATATAATAGATGAGTAATGATGCATGTTTGTCGTGTTTGCACCACAACAGGACATGGACCGGCCCCGCTTGGAGTCCAGCCCAGAGCATTTCATCTGTCCTCATCTCCATTCAGTCTCTGATGACTGAGAACCCCTACCACAACGAGCCTGGGTTTGAACAGGTATGGCTGTGTTCACAAACATGACACATATCATGGCTCTGGGACTGGAGGGACCTTAAAGAAAAGTGCCACCGTTTTTCCATACTGCATACAGCATACTATGTCCTTCCATGAACTTAGACGAGTTGATGCATACCTCTCTCGCCTGCGTGCGTGCACTCAATCGCACTGGCGCGCAGTGCTACTTTGCTAGCATGTAGCTTGGCCCAGTACATTCCTTAGGATCCAAACGGGGGTGAAGTTAGAAGTGACCGAGCACTTCCACGTTTTCCCTGTTTAAATACGGTTACGTGAGTAGTTACATGACCCAAGTATGGTTACACAAAATAAAACATGCCAATTTTCTAAGTGGATAAAAAGGATAACTATAATGTATGGCGGAATAACACCTGGGAGCACTTTGACGTCGGCGCAGTAATATCATCACTCCTAAAAGATCCTCTCCCCCTCCCCCTGTTACTTCCGTCAATAGAACCAACGTGACCTACACGCCGTCGCCTGCACTACCTGTAGTTGTTGGTTCTATTGACGGAAGTAACAGGGGGAGAGGATCTTTTAGGAGTGATGATATTACTGCGCCGACGTCGAAGTCCCAGGTGTTATTCTGCCATACATTATAGTTATCCTTTTTATCTGCTTAGAAAATTGGCATGTATTTTGTGTAACCATACTTGGGTCGTGTAACTACTCACGTAACCGTATTGAAATAGGGAAAACGTGGAAGTGCTTGGTCGCTTCTAACTTCACCCCCGTTTGGATCCTAAGGAATGTACTGGGCCAAGCTACATGCTAGCAAAGTAGCACTGCGCGCCAGAGCGATTGAGTGCACGCACGAAGGCGTTAGAGGTATGTATCAACTCGTCTAAGATAGTTGAAGAACATAGTTCAGTAGGGAAAAATGGTGGCGTTTTCCTTTAACCGTAGGGTCGGCAGTTCGATCCCCCTGATCCAACCTCCTCCAACTGTCCACATGTCAAACCCCACAAATGTACTGATTGTAAGTAGCTTTGGACAAAAGCGTCTGCTAAATGTCCCTTAACCCTTATCGCCTAGGGTTCGGATTGTGTTCCGGGTGTTCTTGATCCCCTGGTTTTCGCCATGATTCCGGGGCGAAATGTTTCCATGTTTCCGGGAACCAACGGCACCAGACTGGACAACGCCACCCTCTACCTGTTCCAGAACACCACCGCCAGCATTACCATCTCCTTCATCTACACCGTGGTCACCGTGGTCAACCTGGTCGGCAATGGCCTCTCCATGTGGCTGCTGCTGTTCCGCACCGCCCACAAGACGCCCTCCATCATCTTCATGATCAACCTGACCCTGACAGACCTGGCCCTGGGAGCCGCCCTGCCCTTTCAGATCGCCTACCAGCTCCAAGGATATGACTGGACCCTAGGGCCCGGCATGTGCAAGTACATGAACGTGTATTGTAAAGTGCTACTTAAGGCGATTGCACGCTGCCCCAACAAACACCCACACCGAGCATTAGAAGCTATTCAACATGTTTGCCAACAAGCTACTGTCTCGCCAATAGGCGTGGGCACACTGTCTGTTGGTTATGGCGGGGCAGTGTGCAAACCTTAACCTTAGCATAGCTCATGTTAATGAATATCCAATGGAGTAAGCCTTTCCATTTGGTCTCTCTCTCTCTCCCCCCCCCCCACCCCCCCACCCCCCTGCCCTCTGCTCCCCAAGGTTCCTGACCATCACATTCTTCGCCAACATGTACTGCTCCATCCTGACCATGATGGCCATTGGCGTGGACCGCTACCTGGGCATCATTTGGCCCATGCGGTTCCGGGCGCTCCCGGCCAAGAAGCGCACGGCGGTGTTGGGCTGCCTGGTCATGTGGGCCGCGGTGCTGTCGGTGCTGCAGCCGCTGATGACCACTGACCTCACCTTCCCCATCCCGGAGCTGGGCATCACCACCTGCTTTGACGTGCTGAAGAGGGACATGCTGCCGTCGCGCGCCGCCTGGATAGGCTTCCTGTTCACCATGGTCTTTGTGCTCTTCTTCCTGCCGTTTTGCGTCACCGTCTTCTGCTACGTCTCGGTCATCCGCAAGCTGGCGAGCGAGGCCAGGACGACGGAGAAGGAGAGGGCCATGCGCCTGACGGCCGCCGTGCTGCTGGTCTTCGTCCTGTGCTTTGCGCCCAGCAACGCGCTGCTCCTGGCGCACGTCGTGCGGCGGTTCTTCTATCAGGACTCGCTCTACATGGCCTACAAGCTGTCGCTGTCCTTCAGCTGTGTCAACAGCTGCCTGGATCCCTTCATCTACTACTTTGCCTCCAGGGAGTTCAGGCATAAGATGAGGCAAATGCTGAGGCTGAGAAGCCTGAGCGGCTCGGACATCACGAGGGGGACGGAGCACAAGGAGAGTTTCATCTCGGCCAAACCCTGTGTTTCTGCCCAGGAAACAAGGTTTTTTTGAGAGAGAGAGAGAGAGAGAGAGAGAGAGAGAGAGAGAGAGAGAGAGAGAGAGAGAGAGAGAGAGAGAGAGAGAGAGAGAGAGAGAGAACATCAGGAGACACAAATTAGCAATAGATAGATACTTTATTAATCCCCATGGGGAAATTTTGGAATGATGTAGCATCCGACTTAATTTGTGTTTTCCTACTTTCAAGAACAAGTGAATGTGGGATAAAGGGGTATTTAGCAGACGCTTTTTTCCAAAGCTACTTACAATCGGTACATTTGTGGCGTTCGTAATGTGGACAGTTGGAGGAGGGGGATCAAGGGGAACCGCCGACCCTACGGGTAGTGGACGACCCGCTCTGTCCACCCGCTCTACCTACTGAGTTACCTACCCCGCAGGTTGACTTTTATCATAAAAGTCAACCTGCGGGGTAGGTAACGCAATTTGAAAATAAATACATATTTGGACACACATTTGATCACATAAAAGTTTTATGTGATCAAATGTGTGTCCAAATGTGTATTTATTTCCCAAAAGTATGAAACCCTTTGTATGCCGAACTTATTTTGAATAAAACTGGACTGTTTTGACTGTGTTTCTTTTAAATGCTGTTCTGTTCTATTCTATTCTAATCTATCCTATTCGAGTCGATGCTACTAAACCGAGACACGCTATTGGTGGATCCGTTTCTGGTATAGTTGCGTCATTACGTACGCATAGTAACGTTGCAGCAAAGGCGAGAAGTAGGTTCTCTGGACGGTTGTCTTCTGCAGGTCTGTAGTATGCTTCTAATCTAAAATCATGTCATTCCTGTTGCCTCTAGGTGTGTATTTATGTATGTAGGTATGTATATTTTCACGCGTCTGGCAGTAGAAATAAGTTTTACACAGTAATGGATAGAAGTAGATTCCTAACGTTATAAATAGAGTGCAATTTGGCTGACTTGCTTTCAGTGACTTCAGTGAACTACACTTCGTCACCTAATCAAAAATTCAGAAATCAAGAACGGCAGTGAGTTGTGTCCGTTATCAATATCATTTTCGGTTTGCACGTTATTTGACACCACGTCCAGATGTAAAGTTTAAAGTTTTTTTTTTTTGTCGTGAGTTAGTCTTACATGCAGGTCGTGCACCTTTGGTGTAGAAGGTGGATGGGGGGCGACGGCGGAAGTTAACCCTAATCGTTGTGACATAATCGGTAGGACAAGGCTTACCAATAAACCATGTATTAATACATCTGGAAAAAATGCATTTAGGGTCTCTCTCTCGCCACCCCTACCACCTCTGATCTTGCTAACATATGCCACCGGGCAATGGACTTGCCACTGTACAAATATATATTTTGTAAATAGTCTTCTAAAAATTCCTCCATCATGTCAATCTCGAATGCGTTTATTTGCGATTATGCACAGATATCTCCGTAATAAAACAGGAAACCCTGCGTCCAATCACATGGCTGAATGCCCGCTGTACTGCGTGGTTATTTGCATAATGCTTGACTGAAATTCCGTTGCCCATCGCGAGATTATCTGTTTGGTGGGGCCGGCGCGTAAAACATCCTGTGCGGTGCCAGGTTGGACGTTAGTATTGCAGGATTTAGCTACGTTTGTAAACAATATGGCCTTTTACAAACCCAGTAGCCATACCTGACTGCTGACGGCATTTCATGGTAAATTGGAGCGGTGCGCCATGCAAAAAGGGCAGCAGTTCAGCAAAGTAGGGCACCTGTCCCCGTTTGAAAACAATGGCACAGCCAGTGCAGAATAGCTTTACTGCTGAACAAGTGTGGGGCCTTGTAGGTCGGAGATATACTGGCTTTTTAACCACAGTCTCGTAGACAACCGCATGGCTCCAGAGCTTTCGCTCAATACTGAACCAATTTCCAAAATTGTTGTAGGCACATTCATGACTTATGACCCAAAATGATCAGAAAGTAGGGTCCAGGTTGAAAAAGCTATCCTAAGTAAATGCACAACCTACCTCACATTTGCTTAATTCCTTTTTTTGTGTAGTAGCCTATATTCGTTTCATAACTATGATTAATTAAAGAATTATATATATATGTTTGTGTCTTTTAATCACATGTTTGGTAAACTTCGGGAACATGTCCCCCCCCCAAAAAATTTTTTTTTGCCAATACTTAAGTAGTGTCAAAGCACATTGTTTAATGGTACGGACACACAACCGGGGTTATCACCTGATCACCTTTCTACTTGCCAAGTAGTACTGGCAGTAGCTCAGTGGATAGAGCGGGTGGACACAGCGGGTCGTCCACTAACCATAGGGTCCACGGTTCGAACCCCTTGATCCCCCTCCTCCTACTGTCCACATGTTGAACTCCACAAATGTACTGATTGTAAGTCGCTTTTGTCCAAAGCGACTAAATCTTTACTGTTTTGTACTTGTACTGCAAGGACAGAGCGAAGAAGGCCACCATGGTGCTGAATCCTGTGATTTCCAAGCTGTCTGGTAAACTGGTGGTGTTGGCCAGCTCTTCACCAAGGAGACTGGAGATTCTCACCAATGTTGTAAGAGCTAGTGTGCATATTGTAACACACTCTAGATGCCCACGATGAGATCTCGCAGTACCGTGTCACTTTCTATGTTATGTTCGCTGGCACAAATCCCCTTTTGGCAATTCTGGTCTGTTTGGGTATTTCCAAAGTGCTTCGACGCGTCAGACTTGGCTTGTGATCACCAACAATGTGCTGTGGCTGCAGGGTTTGCGGTTCGAGGTGATCCCGTCGTGGTTCAAAGAGACCCTTAACAAGAGCCTTTACAAAACACCCCACCAGTATGCCGTCGAGACGGCCAGGCAGAAGGCACTGGAGGTGGCCAGGAGAATGCCCTTTGTGAGTCAGGCCCTGAATGTTTCCCCAACTATAACGCACCACAGCAAATTGTTACTCGTCATGTACTGTGTGTGTAATAATGACGAGCGTGGTGTTTCGTGGCTTGTTTTTTTAGAAACACCTTAAAACCCCTGACATAGTTATCGGAGCAGACACCATCGTGGTAAGAGACAACATCCGTCATTGACAGGACAGCATTTTCACAGCATTTTGCAATTTGTATGTGCTTAAAATTTGCCATGGCCAATTGTGGTATTTTCCTTTTTAGACAATAGATGGTTTGATCCTGGAGAAGCCTGTGGACAAGCACGATGCGTACAGGATGCTGTCACGGTAAGCATGAGGGTGCTTTGGAACTCTTGAATGAATGTGTCTGAAAGAAAAGAGCCCAAAACCTCTTGGATGTCCTTTTCCTAGACTGAGTGGCAAAGAGCACAGCGTTTGTACCGGCGTTGCCATTGTCCTCTGCCACCAGCAAGAGAGTAAGTACTCTACTTTCTTTGTCGAAAAAAGATTTGATCTCTTTGCATTGGTGATCCAATGTTTGCCAAAGGTCGGTTGTCACTTGTTTGCAAGGTTTGGAATGGTTTGTTTGTTTTCAAAATGGGGTTGTTTATGCTCTTCCCCGCAGATCAGGAAATTGATTACCAGACCATAGATTTCTATGAAGAAACAAAGGTAAAGTTTGCGGATCTGTCAGAGACTATGCTGTGGGAGTACATCGACAGTGGTGAACCCATGTGAGTTGAACGAAGGCGGTCTTATGATGGCTTTTGGTTGTTTTTGATGTGCTAAGCTTTCTGCACCAAGGTCTCTGCTACTCCCAGTCCGATGCAAACCTATATCCATATCCAGCACTGGCCGTGAAATAAATGATAATACTGATACAACAAGACGTACAGAAGAGTAGTGGCTGCAGCATTAGTAGCAGTGGCTCATCACTGCTGGGTGATGAACTTTGAGCTCCCCTTGGTTGGCCATTCTGTTTGCATTTTCATTATTGAGCAAGTGGGTGGCGGGCAATGGTAAATCTTATATACCTGTCTTATGTAAGGGTTTGTGTGTTGGGACACAGAGGCCCTCTGGTCATTGGCTTGTTTGTCTTTCAGGGACAAGGCAGGCGGCTACGGCATCCAGGCTCTGGGTGGCATGCTGGTGGAATACATCCAAGGAGACTTCCTTAATGTGGTGGGCTTTCCCCTCAACCACTTCTGCAAGCAGCTGGACCTCATCTACAACCAGGAGCCCATCTCCAACGATGTGGCGGGTGTCTGCTCTAACGGCATCCTAACAAACCCCATCGCAAACCCGTCCTCCGCATCCTCTCTGTCCAGCCCCACAACTAGCAACCCCCCCGAAGCAGACTGTCCGATCCAGAACGGACCGCCGACCAGTCCAGCCTCCAAGGTCAATCAGTTGTAAAGCAACATTATAGATATTTTAAAATAACCGTAACCAATCCGTCCCCGAGTGTATCACTTTCTTATCATTTGTAAATACCCTTGCGTGTTCTAGGTGAAGAGGAAAGGTCTAAGGGCGCCGGATGACAGCTCCTGGACATTGGTCAACAGTTTGTCCAAATGTTCCGAGGGCCAAGAGGCCGTGCCGGTGGTCAGCGGTGCGGCTCCAGCGGTGACTAGCAGGGGGCCCATGAATCTACCTTATGTGATTGAGACTGCGCACACTGATGACCTGAAGCACATTATGCAGCTGATGGATGGATTCAAAGCCTCAAAGGTATTCTATGGACGAACGATGTGCACAAATTGCCCCCCGCATAAAGACGTTTTTTCTGGAAGTCTTCATGATCTCTTTTCTGTTTTCTTTTCTACGACTCGCCCAGGCGCTGTTCACAGCATCCAAGATGCGCGTGTTTGACCTGCTCCAGAGCAGACCGGGCCTGACCGGGGCCCAGGTGGCCCTGGCCCTCAGGGCCTCGCTGAAAGGCACCGTGTGTTTACTGGAGGCCTGCGTGTCTCTTGGCCTGCTGGAACTCAAGCAAGGAGGTCCGTCCCTGCTCGGCATATTTACGTTAAGGATTGGATTGGATTGATTAGTTTAGTTTATATATCATTCTATTTTGTGACATCGTTTTGTATTGCTTTGACGAGCACACATACCCGGAGATTATTAGTACTAGTACTAATACTAGTACTAGTATTCAGTATTTTTCCTGATACTGTCACAGTTTAGTACCAGGGCATATCAGACATACTGTATGTCAATGTAAACCAACAGTATTAGCGTGGCGTTTTGAATTCATAACCACTATATATACACACCGCTGTGTGCATATATTGTGTAAAGTTATCTTGCCAGCAAACCAAACCCACTCTCTCCTCTCACCGCGTCGCCGCCCGCACAGCACACCAGGAAGTGGTGTACGAGAACAGCCGTCTGGCCCAGCGGTTCCTGCTGTCCGATACCCCATCCTCCCTTCTGGGTTACCTGGAGCACTGTGATGAGCTGGTGTGGCCCCTCTTCTCCCATCTGGAGAGCTCCGTCAGGGAGGGAACCAACCAGCACGCCAAGGTGTCCGGAGAAGCCGCCACCACCACCACCACCACCTCCACCACCAACAATCTGTTTCAGGTAGGGCTTGGAAATATATCGACATCATATCCATATCGCGCTATGAGACTAGGTATCGTCTCATAGATTTTGGATATCGTGTCATGGCACAAGTGTTGTCTTTTCCTGGATTTGAAGGCAGTGTTCATATTTGAGCCTTGTCTTGTGTTCTCGCCACAGGACGTTATTTACTCCAGAGACGCGCAGAAACTGCGATTCATGAAGGCCATGCACAGCATCGCTGGGGTCGCGGGACCAGCTGTGGTCAGGGCCTTTGACCTCTCGCGCTTCAAGACCGCGTGTGACCTGGGAGGTGAGCGCATGACGACAATGACGCAAACCGCGAAACCATAGAAACAACAGAGCCATGGCGCCGAGACTAATCTCACAAAATATACATTAGACAACATAACCTTAGATTAATGAACTAATCAGAAGTCCGCTAGCAGACGAGCTCAAACCTGGGCGAGTGGGGCGTTTCCCGGATCTGTGGGATCCGGGGGTTACACTGACTGAGACTAGATGCCTGAGACCAGACCACTAGACCGCCACCGCCACTGTCCCCCCCCACAGGGTGCACTGGTTCCATGGCGCATGAGTTGGCCAATGCGTACCCCGGGCTGTCGGTGACCGTGTTGGACCTGCCGGCCGTGGTGGAGATGAGCGCCACCTTCTGTCCACCAGGCGCAGACAACAGGGTTTCCTTCGTCGCAGGCCAGTGAAAGTCCAACACTCCTTTGTACCCAATTGCTACCGAATATGCATTATTTTTTTTTATACAGAGCGACCACCAAATATTCACCATGTTATGTTAAAACTAGGCTCGGGATTGGGATTGGGATGTTTTCGGTCGGGTACTTTGAAAACCTAGTTTGCTCTGGCTGGTTTCTCCAAATGCCTGCCCTATCTTTGAATTGGTACCAAGTATTTCACCATATTATATTAAATTGGTACCAAATTAACAAATGAGTTGGCACCTAATCGCCTTATTTGAGTGTCCTCTGGTGTTCTTTTGTGCTGGGCTTTAAACAGGAGACTTCTTTAAAGACAAGCTTCCCAAAGCTGACCTGTATATCCTGGCCAGGATTCTCCATGACTGGACGGACGAGAAGGTGCACGCCTTGCTGAGCAACATTTCCAAAGCGTGCACTCCAGGTAAACGTTGCTCTTCTTGCACATATTTCCACGTTGCTTTTATCGTTTCCAAGAATATCCGTGGCGTTTGGCTCAGGACCACGATGCATTTGTGCGCATGGTGGTCAAATACAAAATCACACCAGTCACTGTCCGACCTTCCGAGTTGAACGATGCAAAACGGCACAGCGCACTCGGCGAACCCGCGAAGGTCAGTAGAACGCAGGCCTCGGAGGCACTCACCCTTTCTCCACCGATGTATTTCTCCCCCCCCCCGCACCCCACCCTCCCGTCCCGCCTTCCCGTTGGCCGAAGGCTGTGGCCTCCTGGTAAGCGAGATCTTCCTGGACCGGGACAGGAGGGGCCCCAGCCGCGGCCTCCTCCAGGCCCTGAGCATGAGCGCGGGGAAGCAGAGGAGCGCCGGGGAGTACGCGGCCCTGCTAGAGGGCCACGGCTTCAGCGTGACGCACGTCGCGCACACGGACACGCTGCTGGACGCCATGCTCTGCGTCCGAGACCGGCCCGACGCTTAAAGACGGACTCGCGTCGGCGGTGTGGTTCCAACGTTTTGGGGGGGGGGGCCCAGCTGTGTGGCGTTTTGGGACATTTTGTAATTGTAATGTCATGATTGTGAAAAACAAATTGAAAACACGGTGATTGTATGTTTGTTATGACGTGATAATATATGGTCTGTATGACGTCATGATATATGATCCAGGGTGATATCATCTATCAATGCGTTGCCGCACCGTGTGGCGCACGCCGACGGATGAATGTCGATGGCGTGTCGCGTTACTTTCATTGACACGTTGACGTCCTACGAATCGTCGAATACAAAAATCACGTGTGCACTTGTGTCCACATTGAGCAACGCTGTGTTTGTATGCATGTGCTTTGGATGTGCGGGTCCGGTGTTATGAAGGAGTATGTGCTCTCTTCTCAAGGCCATGTTCTTGTCTGGGGGGCGGGGGGGTGGGGGGTGGGGGGTATCCAGGCAGTGCGGTGCTGGTGGCTGAGACCCTGTTGGATCAAGGCGGATCGCACCCCGCCCTTCAGTCTCTCAACATGCTGGTACAGACGCAGGGCACGGAGCGGACCGG
>OMKI01057774.1:5952-16176 GCA_900302315.1 Phycis blennoides | reverse complement strand
TAATACCTTTCTGGCTGTCAACTGGGCGGCTCAGTGGATAGAGCGTGGGTTCCACAACCGGATGGTTGGCGGTTCGATCCCCACCTCATCTAGATTTATCTAATTGATTACGGGCTTTCCTATGCACAAGTAAATCCTCGCATGGAATTATATTTTCTAGTTATAACTATAATTACAAATTCTGACTATTAATTATCATTGTTGGCAATAGTTGCATTACGTTGAATTAAATAATTTGAGGTGTATTTTAAATGATTTTGTGTTCATTTGAGTACGTAAAGACAAGACAATGTGAAGTATATAAAAAAAAACAATGAATGTACCAATCATGACAAGCTATGCAATAAGGTGTTCTAGGTTAAGAATGTACTGATTAATGTGCCATGACAGTAAACGATTATACATGTGATCCCGCGGAATAACACGGGTGTTCTGCAGACATATACTGTAGCCTACTGACTAAGACTCGTACACGAACAATTAAAACAGATGGGCACCCAAGGCCATGTGCAATGGGGAGTACCGCTTCCATATCTCTAAAGCACATTCCTCTGTACAAATAAAGACCTAGAACAGACAGACCCAATATAGGCAGAACACTTTAGGCAGAGCATCCGTGGATACGATGCTGGGTGTATCTCTACGCGTATTTTAGTAGGCCTACTCATTCCCTCCTTTGCTCCGCAGTTTATTGAACCGATAAATCATAAAATAAAGTGAGTTAAAAATAGTCAGATTCAAGAGTCATTCTTAAAGAACACGGCAACAATGTGATAGAAGTCGATCGTTTTACGGTGCGTAACATTTAAATTGATTTGCATATGTAAATGGGGGCGTGGACAGGGAGGAGTTTGCCACCTCTGCATGTGCGCTCATTTCCACGTTGATTGGGAGGTACAAAAGAAACGTGCTTGGATCCATGCGTAGGGCACACTTTGATTCATCTGAATTTATTTGTGCGTACGACAGTTTCTGGGTTTTGGCGTACGCCAAGTTTCAGTAGGAAATCCACGCAAGTCTTTGTACATGAGGCCCCTGGTTTATTGGGAGAACAGAAGTGGTCCTAGTACTGAGCCTTGATGGGCACCAGTGTTTAGTGAGCGGGGTTTGGACAGGGAGCCGTTCCATGCGACCTGTGAACCAGGACAAGTGCGAAGATGTGAACCAGGCTAGAGCAGTGTCAGTAATGCCGAGACCAGCGAGAGTGGTGAGGAGGGGTACTGACTTTTGGCGACGACTGTGACAAAGTCGGACCTCGTGATAGGCTCTAAATGGGCAACTGGATTGAAAAAAATCTAAGCATAAAATCAAATTTGGAGTAGGCTTTATTACAAAAAAAATCAAAGAGCTGCATGACCATCTTTCATAAAAATACGAGGGGATTCGGTACATTTATGTAATTGGAATATGGGTAATTCAAATTAAATGTATGATTAAATCATTTGTTCATTTAGGACTTATAAGGATCATTCGGATTCTGTCCTCATTGGAGATTTCCCATCTTTTTTCCAAGAGTTTGTCATGTATGTCATAATGTTTTATTTTCCATCAACATGCACAGCTGTTTGATATACTGAACTGCGTAGTTCCTAACTTCGATGACACTATGGCAACATACATAACATGTTCCCATTGGTTGTGAACACCAACAAGGGATGACTCTCGTGCCAAAACAAAAGACAGACGGCTTGTCCTTTATAATCAGAGCTTCCAGCGTGACATCAAAATGCAAACCTCCTGTAGGTACGGACGTGCGCGTCCAACACATACGCACACACATTATTGTAATTATACTGACAGGGATTTGAGTGTATGTCTGAGATTTACATAAGAGGGACAGATATAGGAAGTACATCATCTTTAACACAGGAGCTCTTAATCTGTCACCGTGCAGACGACTTAAAGAGCTTTTGTGAAGCATGTTTTGTGCAAACAAGAGGACTTAAGGGTGACTTCTTACCATGGTTGGAGGTTGGAGAAGTTTGATTTTGATGGGTTAGTATTTGTTGCTTTTTTGTTCCTTGTTCCTCTTTTGTTCCTTTTGTTCCTTGTATTTAGATAGCTTGCAATATTTTATGAAAATCAAATTTCTTTCTGTCTGATATTTCTAACTACAGTTAATGTAAACTATTTCTCATTATTTATAATTGCAATTTTATTGTTAATTGTTGTTAAGTTAATTGTTGGTGTATGGGTGTGTGTTTTCGTACTATTTTTTTTACATTATTTTACATTACATTTACGTTACACGTATACTCATATACTAAAATTTGACGTCCCATCCTATGATACACTTGGACCAAATTCAGCATTTTCCCCAAATGCCCCAAAAGTGAATGGAATTGTTCCCGTATGACTCCTGTTCACAGGGGCCATCGCTCTGGTTCTGAAGGTCTCACCACTGCCAGGTAGGACAACATTTTTGCATAAGGAACAGCTGATGCTCAAGGAAAATGTGTTATTTCCATATAAATTTAACCTTGAGATCTCGGGCTCTACCCTAAGGATGCTTTGAGAGTCATTACAGCGACAGTCTCCTTCACTGTTTCTTTATTGTTAAGTATGTAACCATTTTGCAGATGCCTTTATCCAAGGCGACTAACCAGTGGCTACATAAAAGTGACAGTGCTGCTTGGCTAGCCTGCCCTGTATATTTATAATCCTTGCTTGTGTGATTCTATATGTTCTATATGTCATGTGCCCGTATTGTCTTTGGTGTTTATAATTCTTCTTCTGCTACTGCTACTACTTCTGCTAGGTCTTGTAAATGAGGAGCACAACCTTGATGAGGATTAAAAATTCCCAACCTGTGGGTCAGGACATTGCATGGGGTCGCAGGAGATTGCTGATAGATATTTGATGATGCATTTTTGATAGATATATGAATATATGAAGGTTCTGAAAAGTCAACGTAAGAACAACGTATATTTAATACTTTGTGGCCACAAGCAAACTATTACTAATCACAGTGTGGTATGATGTTCTCTGTGTTCTCTGGAAAAAAATTATACATCTTTATTAAAAGAGTACATTTATAGTTGGATTTACAGAAACATTAGATTGCTTTTAAGTGAATACATGTGCTGTCAAGAAGCAGGCTGCATCTAACTAATTCACGTTAGGTGTTCTTAAACATCCGTCTTAATTCAAACACTGTAACATGTCCGATAAGAGCGCAAATTCCAAAAACGACGCTTCTTCCAGTGAATGTGGCCCGCGGAGGCGTGGCGCGCCAGTCCGGCGGCGACGTTGCTTACAACGCGAGCATCTTGATCGACGGAGACTCCACACCGTACACCGCCCTCGGCACGTGCTCCACCTTCAGTCAGGGTGCCTGGTGGCAGGTGGACCTGCTGGTGACCTATAAAGTCACAAGCGTGGTGGTCACCACCAGTGTAGACTGCTGTACGCAGGGTCTGCTGGGGGCCCAGATCAGCGTTGGCGACTCCCTCCTGGACGATGGCAACTCTAATCCCAGGTGAGGAGCCGTGGAAACCATGCGTGGTGACCGCTGTGACTCCGTGGATACCATGGCAACCGTAAAAACCATCATGAGAACAGTTTAGGGGGGGGGGTCAGCGTTGCCTAAGGGGTAGAGAGGTCAGCGCAGGGGAGAGGGCATGATCCCAATCACTAACCCATCTCTCCATCCAGCTGTTTTTTTTTTGTCGACGTCGACAAAGTATTCACCTGCCCCGTTATTCTGTCGTTCACTCAGCTGTGCGGTCATTTCGTCCGTCGCTGACGCCACCGCCACCGTCAGCTGCAACATGGAGGGCCGCTACGTCAACATCCATAAACCCACTGGGTCCGATTGGGCCATGTGCGAGGTCAAAGTCTACGGCACCTTCTCAATCAATGGGGGTGAGTAGTGCAGCCCCGCTCACACCTTCACAATGGCAGTGGTCAAGCAGTTTGTGTTATAAATGGAGAGGTGGCCGGTTTGATTCCCGCTGCTTCACTGATTCAAGTGTTAAAAGTGCCCTGATGGAAAATGTCTAACCCTAACCCGAGATTGTGTGATTGTGTTAGTAAGGTGAATGCGTTGGTAGCGTCTCAGTAATCTAATGACAGCGATATAAATGCAGTCAATCCACACTATTGTCACTTCATTCAGTCCCTTTTAAATTGTTCATGTGCTTGTCATGTGTGTACTGAACCTAAATGACTGTCCTCTGAAGGCACTGTGGTAAACAGAAGAGGAAGTGGTACCTGGTCGTCGGGCAACACTTCATTCACTTGCATTACCACTCAGCCAGAAGATGACCCCTCCTGGGAATTGGACCTTTGGAAGGTGTACAGGATAGATGCAGTGTTCTTCTCCATCGACGAACAAACACGGCCAGAGACCCTGGACGGTGCTGAGATCCGTGTCGGGTTTTCTCACAAAAACAGTAATAAAAGGTGAATCAACCAATAGGTGAATCATGGTCAGGATTTCAAACACTAGGTTGAAACATAACTTTTCTCCATTACATTTCCTGTCCAGGTGTGCCATAGTGGAATTTGAATCCGGGATCCGAAGTTACAGATATAAATGTGCCAAATTGGAGGGTCGATACGTCCACGTGTTCCTCCCTGGAAATAACAAGTCCCTGACCCTGTGCCAAACCTACATCTCTGCCATGGCTGTTGGTATGCTCACACTACATGACATTTAATTTCGGTGGACCAGCTGATGCCATGCATAAAACTGACTAAATTGATAAAATGAGGGATATGTTTTCTTTTTTGGGTTTAAGACATCATCTGCATAACACTATAATTTTAACGTACATGTTTAATAAAAATAGAAGGGGATCCAAACAGCCTCCTTGGGGAACACCCATCACCCCAATTCACTCCCACCACAGGAGGTAATAGTTAATTCACAATGTACCTTCTGCTCTCCCCTCATTCGACCTGCCCAGTGAACGTGGCTTTGAAGGGGGTGACGGCCCGCTCATCGACAGCCTCAGGGTTACCCAGCATGTTAATTGACACACAAACCCATAGATTTGTGCACACCCCACCGTTGCTCCAATGGATGAGAGTTGACCTTCTGGTCCCCCACAACGTGACTTCCATCCAGGTCTTTATCGAGAATGGCTGCTGCTTCGCAGTAGAAGTCAAAGTTGGGAACTCGCTGGAGGGCGATGGCAATATCAACCCCAGGTGAAGTCAAAGACCACACATCATGTAACGTTAAGGGCCTTTTTGACAGAGCTGCCATCTTGGGTTCACCTTGGTTCTAAATGGTAGCTAGGTGGGGGAACTGAATGCAGAAATTTGCATTCAGTTCACTTCACCCAGCTGCGTTTCAGACCCAAGAGCGCCGCTTGGTGCGTAAGGACAATGTCATGGTGTCGGGCCTTGTTTGTTGTATGACTGTTATTGGCACCTTCTTAGCTGGGATCTTAATTGAAATGTGGGTGCTTGATGATTGTGCTTAATAACAGGGTTGACAGAATACACAGAAATAACATACCACATGTGCTGGTGTCCATGTGTTGGTGCTATCAAACCATGGCATTGTCAGTCTGTACAGCCCAGTGAGGACTCTCTGTGTGTCTCTCTCAGCTGTGGGTGGATGTTGTCTAATGAAACCCAGACTCTGGACTGCGGTGGGATGGTGGGTCGCTATGTGAACTTGTACTCCCCGGTGGTGGAGATGAGTGTGTCTGAGGTGGAGGTGTACAGCCTCAAGGATATATCTCACAGGGCACTGCCGCAGAGACTGCCGAGGAAGGGTGAGTACGTACGTGTCTGTCTGGACCACAGTGTTAAACAATGCATGCCTCCTCGCAATCTTGAAAGAAGTTTGCAAAACGGTCATCAACAGGAATGAGTTATGGGAATAGGATATGTACACGTACACTGGAGATAACGATACCTTTGGGTAGGATGAGCACCTCTGAGTACTGCATCAGCGGACACAGGTCAAAGTTAGCCATGTATTCTCAAAACTCAAAATAAATTACCCGGCAATCTAAGAAATATTTCAGCACACTGCTTTCCACCGGAAATAGAATAAAATACATCAAAGAAATATTCCAGCACACCACACCATGTGCCGCGTGTGGTCCCATGCAGAAATGGGCGTAACTGGGTATGGGGGTGTCCTTGTGGGGGCAGCGGCTCTCAGGCTCACAACCTGACTCTTTGTTTCCCCCCCCCCCCCACCCCCGTGCCTCCTCCAAACAGACCACTGCCACGGCTGCAGTCGTGACTATGTGCTGGTCACAAAGGAGCTACTGACCTGGTCCCAAGCCAGGGATTACTGTCGCCTGCACTACACGGACCTGGCCGCCTTCGGCAGTGCCCAGGATATGAACTGGGTGCAAGATAAGGTGGACAGGCACAACAACCACAGGGACTTCTGGATCGGCCTGCACCAGGGGGTTCCCGTCTGGGCCTGGGTTCTGTGGGATGAGGCCCGCTACGGCTCTCAGACGTTCAGGAACTGGGCAGCCGGCGAGCCCGTCAGCGGGCACAGGAAGGACCTCTGTGCTGCCATGACAATGACAGGCAAATGGAAAGGCGTGGAGTGCCACGTGCCGAATTTCTTCATCTGCTACGATGGTGAGACACACGCTCGCATGCTTCTTGAAGTTATGGAGCAAGCGGCGCCTTCTTTGTGAGACCTGGCCGAAGGAAAGAAAATGTTTTGGCTAAGTGTCGTTCAAAGGGCTAATTCCTGGGCTTTAATATGATGGACAATGATGTATTTCTTCTTTGACTTTGGCCAATCCTCTCGGGGCATCTAGTGGGTTAAAGGTTTTATTCTGCAGCTTCTCCTTGAAGGGAGGCCTTGAGCAGGGCACCTCTTACCTCTTATTGCTGCTCTTATTTTATCCAAAATGTGCCCCTGCACAACCCCGAAGCAGGTGCTTCTCACAAGTGTCCCATTTTTTATTTGGCTGGGATACACTGCCATGATAGTCAGTGGAAGGTGCTCCATGGCCACCAAAGGCTGATGGTGATGTGGCACAGTGATTTCTGTGGAGCCCTGGAGCAACGGTTCAGATAATTGTCCCTAATGAGCAGGCAGGAGTAAGGGGCATCTTGCTAAAGGTGGCCTACAGGTTGGGCTGTGGACATTGAGGGATCTGACCCGGCGCCTTTCGACTTGGAGTGGAAACACCCCATAGCCTCTGCTTCACTCTACTGCCCTGCTCCCACTAACCACCATCTCCAATAGACAGTCTCCAGGAGAGGTCAGTCCTGGTGGCCAAGGCCATGACCTTCCAGCAGGCCCGGGACTACTGCCGAGCCCACCACACGGACCTGGTCCTCATCAGAGACGCAGAGGACAACGTGGAGGTCCAGGCCAAGGTGCCGGAGGGGGCTTTGGCCTGGATCGGCCTGTACGCGGAGCCCTGGGCCTGGGTGGATGGGAGTGGCTCCTCCTTCAGATACTGGAGGGAGACCCCCTCCTACTGGGACCTGGAAGCCACCGGGCAGCAGCACTGCGTCTTCTTCCTGGACGGGATGTGGCACTGGGGAACCTGTGAATACCGACGGGCCTTTATCTGTTACTGTGAGTGAGGCGGTTGTTCATTGTGCCCTTGCTTCATCCTTGTGTGTTTGTGTGTGTGTGTGTGTAAAAACCAAGTAATTTCGATCACATGAACAACTTTTCAGCCTTAAGGAAGAGGAGCATGCTGAGGATGCAGCTGAAGAGCGACCTTGACCTGACCGACCCCATTATACAGCAGCTGGTTTTAGAAAAGGTGAGGCTCCCAAGTCGCCTCATGCTTCCGCTCCATGGGTATCACAGGATTTTCGGGCTGCACTACACTGGAATAGACGGGACAGAACTGAGGGACAAGGGGGTGTGAACGTCCCATTTGATTTCCCTGAGAATGCAGGTAGGTACGCCCCAAAATCATAGTTGAAACTCGCAATTGTGGGCGGTTTGCAGTGGCGAAACCCCATTACTTTGGAACATCTAAATACACAATTAGAGAGACAAAAAAGGTACTCTGAGATATAAAAAAAACACACACCTTACTGTTTCATCATCTCTGATCCATTCTGTCGTTTGTAGCAACGGTTCACTCCTAATGACCTTAATCCCTGATCCCGAATCCTTTTGGGCGGGGTGTTTTTTAGATGAAAGCCGAGATGAAATTGAAGTACTTGACAGATTTCAAAATTCGATGGAGGAGGATCACCAAATGACTGGGTGCCATCAGGGACGGAGTCCATCAGAATTGTGAGAAGGAACTTCCTCTCTACACCAACACACCACAAAACTCACACATACTTTGTTGACTGAATGAATTAGGATGTTGAGGATAGCAGGTCACGGTGCATTTCTCAATACACTGATTGACTCCTGGTGATGAATTGTTTGATGATTACCACCAGTGAAACAATGGCAATTTTTATCAGACCATGGCAGTTCGCCCCCAGAATGTTGTATCTGCTTCCGAACAGGACCCCTGTCAAGACACAGGTTCTCTAGAAAACAGGTGTGTTTCCTGTCAGACCTCCAATTAATTAGACCTCAGTAGGTGGTCCTTCATTTCTGCAAATCGGACGAATGGGAATGCAAATCCTGGACCAGTAGCTTCAAAAGCTTCTAGCTGAGGTTAACTTCAGACTCATTGTAGAAATTGGGGAATGGTTGATTGGTAGAAGTCTGATTCAAAGGACTGTATTGAAAGGCTAGTTGAATGGCCGTCACCAGCTCCCCAAACTGTGGCTCCGATCCCATGTGACTCTCGCTGACTGGAGGGCGGGGCAGTTCAATAGTTCAGCGTGATGGACAGGTGAGTCAGGATCGGGATTGGCCATCCCAGAATGGGTGCTCTGGGGGAACCTCCATTAGAACAGAACAGTGTTTTACATACGAACACCTTCCACACACAAGGGTTAAGCGCACTCTCCCCGTAAGCACTGCCCAATTCTGAACACTCATCTTTCCTTTTAAATGTAATATTATACTCTGAATGCCTGTGTTGTGTTTTCTGTGTAGCTATGCTATTTTGATTTACATGGTTCGATTAAATGTTTGGGTTAACCCGGAGCTAGAAGGGTTCAGCAGCCCAATAGTGTAGTGCCTCTTTAAGAGAGCAGTGCGCTGTGGTTATGTGACCAGTGTTTACCCTTTTAAAAATGAAGCGCTAGATTAGTTTTGCTTACAACCCGGTATGCAGCCACTTGGTGAGCTCTCTCAATTTATTGGTTTCTTGTCTGTCTGTTCTTTCGTTCATGTTGTACGCTTCTTGTTGTCTGCTAGCGCTAGGTTATGTGCTCTGTGTTTGCGTCCGCTCCTTTGTGTTGCACGTTGAAAAGTGCGATGGCGCTATGCTCCGATAGATCTGGGCAATTACTGATAACAAAAAGATGAAGCTGTTGGACATGTAGCGAGCATTCGGACTTCGCATTCGCACACACTCATCCGTGTCCATCCATCCAATGTTTGATTAAGTTACCGGTGTTTTGACATGGGTGCTGCACTTCCTTATTTACCGCGGTGCATTAAGGGAGCTGTAGTTTCCTATTGTGGAAAGGACTGAATCCACCTTTTCATGGGTGAACGTGAAGTATTGTTATATATTTATATTTTGATTAGTGCATATGTTTGTTATGTTTATTATTAGTTGATTAATATTTTGATGTTTGTCAACTGCATTTTTTTACTTTCAGGTTTATTACCCGATTCCTTTGTTTGAAAAATAAACAAACAAAAGTGGAAAACCGAGTAATATCCTTTTTACACCGGGTTGCCCTTTCCGTTGGGAGAAAACGGAACATTAGAACAGAACAGTGTTTTACATACGAACACCTTCCACACATAAGGGTTAAGCACACTCTCCCCGTAAGCACTGCCCAATTCTGAACACTCATCTTTCCTTTTAAATGTAATATTATACTCTGGATGCCTGCCTGCGTCAGCCATCTTAGTTGTTTATGCAAATGTATCAATGTTGTGTTGATAGAGCACTCTATGTAACTCTGTACAGTTATTGTATTAAACCTGCCCCATGTCAGATAAGCGATTAGATACAACGGGAGGGTTGTGCACTATGAAGGGCCTTTGTGCGTGTCTGTTGCAGCATCATTATAGACCATAACATTTACATTTCATTGTTATCCAATGGGTGTCAGCTGGAGAACTCCTTCCAGAGTTTAATTCGGTTTCCATGGATACTGTCTTGTCATATGGGCAGGGATCACTACAGCAGGCCTAAGCCCTTTGGTACATGTACGAGGTAGAGGTTTCAAGGAACCCCG